>VDFB02033060.1:0-11141 GCA_007258455.2 Sequoia sempervirens
CTTGTGTGTCTTTGGTTTTGTTTCGGTGGACCTGGACCTGGAACTGGAACCAAACTCTGAAACTTTCTTCAAGTTTCAGGTTCTGGTACCGTCCCGGTCCCGGTTCCGCCAATCTTGTTATTTTTCCTTTGTTCCTTGTATTTTGTCAGGGGGTTCTTTCTCCCATTTGTCTTTCTTCCTTCTCGTCCTTTTCTTCGTCTTCTTTTGAGTTTTGTCAGGGGCGGGACCGGGTCGAAATCCGAACCTGAAACTTGAAGAAAGTTTGAGGGAGTGGTGGTCCCAATCCCGATTCGCGTCGGGGATTACGTTTATTTGCTTTAACTTTCCCATTTTGACTCAGGTCACGGTTCGGTTTCATCTTGGCTCTACCCCCATCATTTTTTAGGGTTAAAGCATGGCTCGAGAACACCTGAGGCCACTTTATAAAAAGATCAACTTGCAGAAATATCTGTAGCGAGAGGGAAGCATAAAGGATGAAAAGTCGTGAGTCTTAATGATTGATGGGATGTCTACTGGAAAAGGTAGATGGATGTGAACGACGATCCCCCTGGAACATTCAAAGTGGCTTAATGGGAGCGGTTTTCAAGGTTGAGGATTGAACATGTGGTGTCTTAATGGCAGATTCAGAGGCTGCGAGTTAAGGATGATGGTTGTAAAAGATCTAGGATCCATGCCTGCAAGATATCCTTCGCCAACATAGACAGAGGGAATGCACATTTAATGCCATTAAGCTTCATTCCAAAAATGCTTCTAGGGCCAATGTGTCCAGGCACCAACTCATTTTGTAACCCTAAGGCAGGGGCCGACACTTTTTTGGTAAATAGGGCATTTTTGCCTCTTTGTAAAGCAGTTCAGATTATGCATTCAAGAGAGCAAGTGATTTTAGCAATCCTTTCTCAGCTGATGTATGTTATGTAAAAACTCTTCTGGAATTTGGAATATAGAGATTACCTAGAAGATTAGTGTTAGTCTTTTCATACTACCTTCTTCTTTCTTTCAAATTATGCAAGTTTTGAACTGTGTTTTCCTAAGTACGCATTAAAATTTTAAAGTTGTGAAATTCATTTTCCCTCTTAAAATCTATATGTAGATTAAAAACTTTTTATAAATTTTTGCATAAAATTTCACAAGATTTATGTTGGGTAGATGAAGTAACTATCATCCTTTTTCCAATGTATGTTATCTTTTTCCTCAATGATTCTTGTTAGTTCGGTGTATCACCATAGGATTTAGTTTTCATTTTATGCACTCTTTCTCCCTTTCCTTTTACAAAGATTAGTAGTTAGGTGATAACACAAAGGAATCCAACCTTTTTCGGAGGTTGACCTCTATTTACAAGAAACCTACAGCTTTATAGGTCATCCCATGTTACACTGGATTGTTGAATTTCACATTCAACAGGGGTGCAAAATCCAAGTGATAATAGTTTTGGCATGCCTGGTCAGACGAGTTCCACCTTATATTGTTGGTTTGTTATGCAACCAGCAAGTTCAGACTTTACAGAGGTCATTCTTCCATACTTGCTGACTCCACAATGAGGACGAACTTCAGAATCAGTGCTTTTACATTTTATGAGAAGGGTTCAGACAAGGAGCAGCTCAGTTCCTTTGGAATAGTTGCAGTTGTCACCACTCAGAAGACAAGGTAGACCAGAAAAAAGAACACCTCCTTCTAAGAGAGTACGGTCTACACCACCTGGTGTTAGACCAAAAATTGCACTTTTCCCACCAAGGAGAAAAGGTAGGGAAAAAAAAGGCCAGGACAACATTTGTTTATTCTAGAGGAACCAAATCTACTCCTCCATCAATGAGATCCCATATTGTTGTCCCGTCTTTTGTTACACCTGGAGTGCAGGTAAATCCACTCATAATGGATGTTCCCAGAAATTAGCCTTTTGTGCCATTTAATGGAGGTAGTCCATTAAATTTGGCACAACACAATGACATTCCAATGGCAGCTTTGAAGAGCTTGCCAATTTTTATGGGGGAAGATCAGACTACCCCTATTGAACATATACGAGATGTGGCTTCCTTATGTGGTGTGCACTATATCACACAAGAAGATGTAGTTGTAAGACTACTTACAGCATCATTCAAAGGAAGAGCATTATAGTGGTTCAAGAGTCTTGCAGTGGGTTCAGTTGCCAACTGGGATGAGTTGGGTGACAAATTACATAGGTAGTTCCAAGACATATTTCATAATTTATCTTTGTTGGAGCAATTAACTACACTTAAGAGGGCTCCTCAGGAGCAAATGAATGATTTCAATTTCAGATTTCAAAGAACCTGGAATAGAATTCCTACAACGGTGAGACCACCTCCAGAATATGCTTTTTTATATTTTTGAAGGCCCTTAACAACGATATAGTTGTTATGATACAATCAATGGGGGTGTGTCTCTACCAGATGCATTTGAAGTAGCAATCAGAGCTGAAAACAACCTAATACAGGCTGGTAAACTTGCTCCTAGGCCACCAATGCGTATATTTCTAGATATTCATTCGAATATCCCTTTGTAAATACCACCTTTTGCACCTTTTCCACTTGTTCCAGTGGTATCAGCTGCTTCAACATAAGAAGTTGATGTTTCAAGATCTTCAAATGAGTTATAAGAGATCAAAAGTTTATTACAAACTTTTGGTAATAAACTTGTAAGCTTGGAAAAGCAACAATCATATAATAGGCCTTATCAACAGTAGAATTCAGGTCAACAACAGCAATATCAAGGTAATAGACAGGCTTATCAAGGCAATTACCAGGGCCCAAGATAGGGTGTAAATACTAGACCTTTTCAGGCTTATGCTCCAGCACCTGTTAGTATAGTTAAGGATCTTGTCCCTATTCATAAAAATTTAGTAGCAAATTATGAGTGGTGTTACCCTTGCAACCAATCTCACAATCAAGCCACTTGCTCAAATGGACTCATTAATCAGGCACTTATGGTACAAAATGCCTCAAGTTCACAACTAAATGAATTCAATGATGCATCCCCACAACACCAAGATCAGCCTACCAATGACACTACTCTACTTAACTGGTAAGGTGATGAATTATGTGGATTGAATGTAGATGATTCTTTAGTTGCAACTAACACAAGGGTGAAGAAAAGAGCTTTTGAGCTTGATCAAATAGATGATAAAGGAAGAGCATCGGCTGTAGAACCATCTACATCCCAAGTGGCTCATCAATTGCAGAGAAATCAACAACTCCCAGTGAAGGAGCATCCACGTTTGCAAACCGACCACGTTGTCATAAAGGTACATCATAAATTAAACCTAGTTGTACCTATAACATTCTTAATAGTATGAAAAAGACAAATGTAACAATGTCTATGTAGGATTCATTAGCTATCGTAGGTCAAAAAGATATGTTACACTCAGCTTTGTCAAAATTTAAAGTGTCAGATGAATCTGAGTCTCCAATAGGTCAAGTTAGAACTGTGTTGACAAATAATACTCAAGGAAATGATAATCATCCCAACAGAGAGATAGGAAAAGAAGTTAAACCAGCTCCATTTTACGTGTCAGTAATCATAGGTGATAAGTTAGTTCATAACTGTATGAAGGTAGACGATTAAGACTAAGTAGCTTTCGATGAAATGCACCGAAACAAATTATGGCAAACTTGGATTGAAATTATCACACATCCTTTAGAAAATGAATTTCAATTAGATTTAATTTACTTTTTATGCCGATTTTGTTGGTGTTATTAAATATTTGGAGTCTTACCCTTCATGCGCTTCTCCTAAGGTACACTGGAGTTCCTCGGACAGCATGTATAGATCTCCCGCCTTTCTTTTCTTTATGCCTCTCAAGAGACTTTACAGCTAAGATAGGCGGTTATGTGTCAGCTGATTGGTCACATATGTTGTTTAGAACAAGATACAGAACTAAAGTTACCATTAAATCTGAAAAGTTGGCTAAAGATCACATGCGAACCCATATAACCCAAGATCCCATAAATCACTATGCTAGCAGAGCCTAAAATTAGGTCA
This sequence comes from Sequoia sempervirens, assembly GCA_007258455.2. Classification (NCBI taxonomy): domain Eukaryota; kingdom Viridiplantae; phylum Streptophyta; class Pinopsida; order Cupressales; family Cupressaceae; genus Sequoia; species Sequoia sempervirens. Next base: position 3,994 of record VDFB02033060.1, read on the forward strand.
TTTGGCTGATAATGGTAGCCGCCATCAAGAACTTCAAATGAAGTTATTCGATGTTTTATTACACTTGAATGCATTGCTTCAAGAAAGTATACGGCTTTGGACAGTCCACGAATACTGTCAAGATGTGTTGGTATAGGTAATTATGTGATGTTTGAACCTGATGCGGAGATCCCAAGCCTTGAAAAGGTACAAATCGGAGTTATTTTGTGAGAAAAAATTAGACTGAGAAATGTTTTTTGATGGTTCCAGAAGCAAGAATGGAGCGGGTGGAGGTGTAATGTTGATTTCTCCACAGGGTGATAAGTACTTTTCAGCTTTTCGTTTTTCTTTTGCATGTTCTAACAACAATTATAAATTATGAGGGCTCATTCAAAGGCCTTAATTAGACAGGAAAGAGATTGGTGAAGGAAATTTGAAGGTCTAGAGTTAATGATAGTTAATCAGATCAGGGGGTTGAATGTTGCCAAAAATGATGCTTTGAAGTCTTACAGAAACAAAGTATGGAACATAATTGAAGAGTTTAATGCCTTCAATCTGATTTATATTCCACAAAATCAGAATAAGCATGCTGACAAACTTGCAGCAATTGGAGCACAGTTTGACATCCTAGGCGATATTAAAAAGGAAAAAGTACAGCAATATGTTAAGGTAGTTATCAGGCTGTCAATTCCTGACAACATTAACTGCAGGTATTTGAAAATGATGAACAAATTTTAACCTTCTTGCTCCAAGAAGACCAATTTTTTGTGGTAAACTAGGAAAAGATTAAACATCAGTATGATGATCAAGTGATACAGCTGAAGACCAATAAACTTCCCAAAGGGCTGGATACCTTGGAAACCATATTTAATTCTGATGATCAGCTTAAGAAGAACAAAGTTAGCATCCAAGTGAAAGACGATCATTATGAGGAAGTTGAAATCTTTAAAGGTAAGCTTCTCAAATTAGGAAAAAAAAATTCAGCTATGGATAAGAGAGCTTTCATTGTTTTGTTCCAAGAGTATCATGATGTTTTTGCTTGACAATATTTTGATTTAAGAGGGTTTGATCCTCATGTTGCACAACATACAATTGAGTTAGAACTTGGTGTCAAGCCTGTTAGACAAAAGCAAAGACCATTGAACCCCAAGCTTGAACCTTTGATGATCAAAGAGCTGACCAAGTTGGTAGAGGGGGGTATTGTGTTTCCAATTAAACACACATCTGAGGTTTCTAATCTTGTTCCTGTTAGAAAAAAGAACGATGAGATAAGATTATGTGTAGATTTAAGAGACCTTAATAGAGCATCCCTGAAGGATCATTACCCCTTACCATCTATGGAACAAATTCTTCAAGATGTTGCTGGATCAGAAAGGTTTTCTCTTCTTGATGGATATTCTGTTTATAACCATATTCTAGTCAAAGAGGAGGATCAATATAAAACAACATTTACAACAAAATGGGGCACTATGGCCTACAAAAGAATGTCTTTTGGTTTATCAAATGTTGGTGCCACCTTTCAGTGTGCCATGGATATGGCATTCCATAATTTAATTCAGAAGTTTTTGCTAGTTTACTTAGATGACATAACTGTATATTCAAAGAATGCAGATGAACACTTGTCACATCTCAAGCAAGTTTTCAAAAAATGTAGAGAATATGGAATATCTCTCAATCCGAAAAAGAGTATTTTTGCAGTTCATGAAGGTAAACTGTTAGGCCATATAGTATCAAAAGATGGAGTTACCATTGATCCTGAAAGAGTTAAAGCTATACTGGAGCTACCATTACCCAATCACAAGAAAGGATTGCAGAGCTTTTTAGGGAGAATCAACAAGTTCATTCTTGATGTTGCAAATTTAGCCCACAACCTTTGGTATATAAATAAAAGAATCACGGTTTTCATTTTGGACTAAGAGGCAAGGCCGTAGTTTTAAAGAAATCAAGGAGGCTTTAGCATCAGCCCCAACATTGGTAAATCCTGATTTCTCTAAAGACTTCTTTTTACATGCTTTTGGCAGCATTAGTTCACTTTTTGCTATGCTTGTTCAAAAAAATAGTGATAATTTAGAGCGGCCAATAGCTTTCTTTAGTCAAGTACTTGTTGATTATGAAGAAAAGATACATGTGTTGAAGCGCTGTATCCTCGGTAACGATTAAATCAATCAAAAGAGATCCCCGAAGGTGAGAAGCGGAGTGGATCACCAAAGTAATGCGTGAGATTTGATGTGACATCTACATCAGGAAACTTATGGGAGGAGTGAGGACTTTGTGAAACTGCCTCCCGCACTTCTGAGATGCAGTGAGGAAATTAGTATTTGTTTTAACTAATATTGATCAGCCTCAAAATGTTCAAGACGTCGCACCTGCATTAACAACAAGTTAGGTTCAAGAAATGACCCACTTTCTTTGTACTGGTGAATGTCCACCAGGTCTGGATAGAGCAAAATGAAGATACTTCAAATTGCAATCAATTCCTTATGTCCTCATTGATAATATTCTTTTTCAGGAAAGATCTAAATGGTGTTTTGTTAAGGTGCATTGATACTGATCAAACAAAAAAGGTACTTCATGAGTTTCATGACAGATTTTCAAGAGGTCACTTTGCTCCTAGGACAACTGCTTGGAAAATTATGAGAGCTGGTTACTATTGGCCCAACTTGTTTAAAGAGGCATATGCATGGTCAAGGAAGTGTATTAAATGTGCTTTATTTGTAGGAAAGGAAAATTTACCTGCTATGCCTTTACATCTAGTTCAAGTAGAACAACCCTTCATGAGATGGGGCATTGACTTTATTGGGCCAATTAATCTGCCATCTAGTGTTGGTCACAAATGGGTGCTTACTGCTACAGACTATTTCACATGGTGGACAGAGGCAGTAGCTTTGAAGGAAGCAAATGAATCTTCAGTTCTGAGCTTTTATGAAGACATAATCACTAGGTTTGGAGTTCCTGACTCCATCATTTCGGATAATACTCTTGCATTTGTTGGATTAAGAGTCACAGATTGGGCTATTAAGCATGAAATTCATTTGAATACTTCCTCTAATTATTACCCATGGGGTAATGGTTTAGCTGAAAGTACAAATAAAAATCTGATCAGAATAATTAAGAAGAATATGGAGGATAATCAAAGAGTTTGGCATGCCACCACCTTGAAATTTGCACTTTGGGCAGATAGAATAACCCCCAAGAGATCAGTTGGTAATTCTCCATATGTACTCATTTGTGCTAAAGAGGCCAGATTGCCTCTATCTGTAGAGCTTCCAGCTCTAGACATTGTTCACTAGTTAGATATGTATGAGGAGCAGGACCCAATGGCTGTAAGGTATGGAGAGCTCATGGAGCTCGAAGAATCAAGGGATAAAGCAATAAAAACTTTGGAGTATCATGAGCTCCAAATGAAGAAAACATGTGATAAGAAAGCTACGGCCAAAGTTTTCAAGGAAGGTGATATTCTTCTCAAGTGGGATGTACTAAAGAGTGGTCCAAGTAAGCATACAAAATTTGACCATTTCTGGGTAGGCCCTTTTGTTGTTACTGAATGCAAGGAGCATAATGCATTCCATTTATCAAACATGGCTAGAGAAAAGTTACCAATCCCAATTAATGAGATCCACCTCAAACATTGTTTTGAGGTATGATTTATCATTGTACAATGTACATATTAGGTTAGGCCTTATGCTTTCATTAAGTGCTTCGACACTTTAGTTTAAATGTTGTTTCATTCCCTAAGTGTTGTTCCAACATAGTTTGATAGTTTCACCCCAGTTTTCTCTGGTTTCAGCAAGTTCTAGTGACCTGTTCTCCTTTATGAGTCTCAAGTGAGTTACACCCATGTGCAAACTACTCTTGGTCAGTTTTGTGATCTTTTACAATGACTCCATACCCAATGGATAGGCCTAGGCTACTAGTTTGCATGTTTAGCAAGCAAACATCTAGCTGAGGTCGCCAAAAATGTTACCTAATTTTCACCCATGGGCTCAACGGGGAAAATTATGTTTCTAATTTGGCATGTGGATTAAATGTGGCTCCCACAAGGGTTGAGCCCAGCGTGCACGTGTTCAATTTTTGGGTGGATCCTCATCTTATGTCTTTACCTTGTTTTCCCCTTTTCTATTTTGTTTTCTTTGTGCCCCTTTTTTCTTTTTGTTATAGCCGGGGGTGGAATCAAGGCCGAGATTGAACTCTGGAACTTTTAAAGTTCTAGGTTCGATCCCATCACAGTTTCAGTTCATTTGGGCTTTTTGTTTGTTCAAGCCTTTTTGTTCCTCTCGAGGCGAATCGGACCAAAGCGAAGACCTAGAACTTTCCAAAAAGTTCGATTTTCATTTGTTGGTTTCGATTCAGTTCAGCAGCATGTGTTTGTTTTCTTTTGACCTTGCGTTTGACCGTGGGGTGGTTTCCTTTTCATCTTGTGTCCTTGCCTTGTTTTCTTTTTTTCCTTTGTTTTGTCGAACCCGGCACGGGGACCGAAACTAAACCTGGAACTTTTTCAAAGTTCCAGTTCCTATTTTTTTCTGGTCCTGATTCTGGTTCCACCGGGCTTTTTCATTTGTCTTATCTATGTTCTCTTTTCTATGGTCGGGGGTGTTTCCTCCCCTTCTTTTTGTCCCTTTTTCGTCATCTTTGTATGGTGTCAGAGGCAGGGTCAGGACGGAATTCGAACTTGAAACTTGAAGAAAGTTTCAGTGTCGGATTTGTTTCCACCCCCGCCCCTGCTATGTTTTACCCGAGATCGGTTTTGGTTCTAATCCAACCTTGTTTTCTTTTTTGTTTGGGCGTTTTCTTTATTTTTTGGGACCTGGGACGCAGACCGAAATAGAGCGATGGAACTTTTCCAAAGTTCGATCTCGTATTCGTTCCATTCCTAGTTCATCTCTTTTGTTTTGCCTTGTCGTCTTTGGTTTTGATACGGCGGACACGGAACCCGGCGGAACGGACTCTGAAACTTTCAAAGTTTGGGATTTGGATTCCATCAGTCTCGATTCCGCCCGGTCTTGTTCTTTTTCCTTTGTTCCTTGTATTTTTTCGGGGGGTTCTTTCTCTCATTCGTCTTTCTTCCTTCTCGTTCTTTTCTTCATCTTCTTTTGAGTTTTGTTGGGAGCAGGACCGAGTCGGAATCCGAACCTAAAACTTGAAGAAAGTTTCAGGGTCAGATTTGGTTCCGATCCCGGTTCCGCCGGGATTCGTCTGTTTTGCTTCCATTCCCATTTTGACTTCGGTCCCGGTTCTGGTTTCATCTTGGCTCCACCCTCACCTTTTTTTAAGGGTTAAAGCATGTCGAGAACACTTGAGGCCGCTTTACAAAAAGATCAACTTGTAGAAATATCTGTAATGAGAGGAAAGCGTAAAGGATGAAAAGTCGCGAGTCTTAATGACTGATGGGATGCCTACTGGAAAAGGTAGATGGATGTGAACGATGATCCCCCTGGAACATTCAAAGCGGCTCAGTGGGAGCGGTTTTCAAGGTCGAGGATTGAACACGTGGTGTCTTAATGGCAGATTCGGAGGCTGCGAGTTAAGGACAATGGTTGTAAAAGATCTAGGATCCATGCCTACAGGATAACCTTCGCCGACATAGACAGAGGGTATGCACATTTAATGCCATTAAGCTTCATTCCAAAAATGCTTCTAGGGCCGACGTGTCCAGGTACCGACTCATTTTGTAACCCTAAGGCAGGGGCTGACACTTTTTTGGTATATAGTGCATTTTTGCCTCTTTGTAAAGCAGTTCGGATTATGCATTCGAGAGAGCAAGTGATTTTAGCAATCCATTCTCAGCTGATGTATGTTTTGTAACTCTCTTCTAGAATTTGGAATACAGAGATTACCTGGAAGATCAGTGTTAGTCTTTTCATACTACCTTCTTCCTTCTTTCAAATTATGCAAGTAAACTATGTTTTCCTAAGTCCACGTTAAAATTTTAAAGTTGTGAAATTCATTTTCCCTCTTAAAATCTATATGTAGATTAAAACCTTTTTATAAATTTTTGCATTAACTTTCACAAGATTTATGTTGGGTAGATGAAGTAACTATCATCCTTTTTCCAGTGTATGTTATATTTTTACTTCACGATTCCTGTTAGTTCGGTGTATCACCATAGGATTTAGTTTTTATTTTATGCACTCTTTCTCCATTTCCTTTTACAAATATCAGTAGTTAGGTGATAACACAAAGGAAGTCGGCCTTTTCCAGAGGTTGACCTCTATTTACAAGAAACCTACAGCTTTAGAAGTCATCCCATGTTACACTGGATTGTTGAATTTCACATTCAATAGGGGTGAAAAATCCAAGTGATAACATGAAGTCTTAGCAATGGACAGAAGTCTTGCCGACTGTTGCTTGGTGCTCGATATGACTTAAGATCTCAGAGTAATGTCTCAGCGATAGCAGTATATCTTGCCAAATGTTGAACATTTTAGTATAACCTTTAATGACTCGGTATGATCTCTCAACGAAAGACGATTGTCTCACCGAATGGAAAACTCATGTCTGTGTGACTTTGAAGCTTTGGTATGATGTTTCACCAATAGCGATAAGTCTTGGTGATAGCGATACATGTGATGATCGTCAGTATGAGGTCTTGGCGACAGGACGAAGTCTGAGTGATAGCTCTCTGGACTCGATGTAACATCTTGGCAATAAGGATGACTCTTGGTGACATCGATGGTGAAGTCTGTGGGCATTGGGGAGACACTTCTTGTGTCTCACCGACATGCCAACATAGGTTGATCGCTTTGACCAAGAGAAGACCATCCTACGTGGTGAGTCATTAGCCAATCAGAGAAGTTGAATGGGAATCGCTAGCAATTGGACTGTTGTGGCCGTTACTGAGAGGAAGCTCAACAGACAGGAATGACATGAATATAGTCTGGAATAGCAGATTGTGAATGTTTCGATGGATTGACGGATTGCTATGTGATTATATGATCAGTGGATGAATTCTATTTTGTGAAGACTGTAGTGTGAATTTTTTGTATCAAGGTTGTTCATGGTGAATGTTGTTGTAAACTAACATTAGAAAGATAAGTTAGAACTCTATATGTAATCTTTATTACTGTAATACAAAGTGACTTCTCTTAGTGTGGTGGGTTTGTCTCCTGTAAGGGTTTTTCCACGTATATCTATTGTTCATATGTATTTTTCTATTTCTCTATTTTAGTAAT
>VDFB02033062.1:0-19089 GCA_007258455.2 Sequoia sempervirens
GAAAGCAATGTAAATTCTTGGTCTCTTGAGGGAATTGGTGCCAATTTGATATGAAAATTGGCCCTTTCCCAACTCCAATGCTAGCTTTGATGATTTGATGAAGATTGTGATCCACTTTGATGAAGAGTGATGAGTGCTTCAAGACAAAAATCTACATAACCTAGCTACAAATTTGAAAATATGGATGAAGATTGCTAAATATTTGAGCATAGTAAGTTTACTCAAATTGTGGATGATCAATATGAAGGATGAGCTCTCTATTTATATATTGAAAAGTTGAAGGATTTCCCAAAATAGAGCAATGTGGGACTAAATTTCATCCAATGGAAAAGTGCCACTTGTCAACTTGTGAATGGTTGAGAGATGTGCAAGTTTTGGATAATGTGTCAATAAATGCATATATTTGAATTTTGAAATTGTTGAAATGACATGTAAGAGGGAAAGAAGATGCATTGAATGCCACTTGGCTCAAGGAAAAAGGACTTTGTAGGTGGAGTAAATGCCTTGTTGGCAGGACAAAGTTCACTTAGATTTTGAATTCAAACTTGAGGAATATTCCTTAAAAGATGCCTTTTTGAAGAAAATAGAGATTTAATAAATTGAATAACCCTATTTTCATGTGCAAGTGGCAAAAGATGGAGGATGGGACATGAGAAGAGATTAAATTAATCAAGGTTAATTAATTTAATGAAGGGATTAAATGATGTGACCTATTTGACTTAAATTTGTGGATTTATTTAAATCAAATATGAGAAGAATGTGATAAAGGCTTAATTAAATAAGGAATTTTGATTTATTTAATTAAAAGAGATGATGTTAGATTAAACTAAATAAGGTTTTAATTTATTTATTTTAATAGATAGACTTTAGAGATTTAATCAAATAAAATTAATTATTTAATTAAATGGGGACAATTAGATCAAACTGGTTAATTTAATTATTGAGAAAGGACGACTTAATTAGATAACTGATTTATTTAATTAAGAGAGGAATATTGATGAATTTAATCAGATAGAGGCATTTGATTAAATGGTTAGACTGAAGGATGATTCAGGATGAAATGATGTTAGTAGTCAGGATCAGATGTCCAATGTCAATTAGTACATTTTACATGTCTACATTTTTCCCCTCTTTGAAGCAATGCACTTGTTGCATTGATTCAAAGAATAAACGGTCTCGATCAAAGCCAAAAAAAAATCATTTTCAAAATCTTGCCCTACTGCTGCTCGGTGAGAGAGAACATGCCACTATACTGCCCCCTCGAGAGATTGGAGGAAAATTTTGATTTTTGGGTGATCTCATGAAAAAAAGAGGACAAGGTACCTGACAGGTCTAGAAAGGCTCCAAGAGGCCAAAAACATGTCTAAACACAATAAAACGATGTAAAACAAGCCTCAACTAGACAAACACAAGTTCAAGAGCTCAAAACCCTAGCAGGATAGTCAAATAGGGTCAAAAAACCCTAATTTTCAAGATTAAAAAGGTTTCAAGGGGTCACTTTCAATTTATTTTCACACATAACCCTTTAGAAATTCTAAGATTTGAGCTCTGACATTTTGACAAGATGGCGCAACGACAACTCCCGATGCACATTTTTGACCAAGTTTGGACATACCAGCGACCACCCGGCATTGGGGCACCGGTAAGTGATCCTTACTTGAGCTTCATTTTTTGTTTCTCGCGTTCATTTAATGCTTTTAGACTTAGTTCTTCTGTAGCGGCGCTATGTAGAGCCACTCAAATTTCAAAGTGCACCGCTTGGAGGTCAAATTGGCCCAACTTCATTAAAGTGCACCACGATGGTGGAGTTTGGAGTTTGGAAACAAACTTCAAACTCTGACGCTTTTGCTACCCCAACAGAGGCATTTCAAAGTGCGACACGATGGTGGACTTTAGGTTAGAATCTTGGCCAAATTGCGCCGCTTTCAAGGAAAGTGCACTGCGGCGATGCATTATCAAACTTTGGCACTCCAGCGGCGCAGTTTGAAATTCAAACTGCGATGCCTTCACAGATAGCGACATTGGGCTAGTTTTTTGGACGTTCGAAATGAAATGCCTCAAAAAATTTAACATGGTGACCTTTCTTGATGCAAGATGTGGTGAGGGAGCTCTATTCTCAGGAGCACAGATCGCGGGAGATCTTTGGTTACCTGCGAGACCTTAGCGATAGGGAGCAAGATCGACTGCGGGACATGGGACTGTGATACATCGCATATACAACACCCGTGCGCACCCACCTTGGGATGATGTCAACACTTGCCGAGAGATGGAATAGTGAGACCTTGTCCTTCCACCTTCCTATTGGCAAGGCTACCATCACCCTAGAGGACATGTGGTGGATCCTTAGGTTGTTGATTCATGGGCGGCATGTTATATACGACATGGATGTTGGACGGGACACCTGTCACACAGTCCTTGCTACGAAGGACGTTATCTATTGTGAGTGTCAAATAGAGCTTGAGCATCACAGGGCCCTAACCTCACCCTTCCACCTGGTGGTTACAACTATTATTTCAGGTCTCGTTGCCCCAGATCAACGAGGTCAATATTTCAATCCTAGTTGGGGGCTCTGTTGGGAGCAGATGGTGATGCTTGATAGGCCAGTTCATTTTGCTTTGGGGCATGTTCTTCTAGCCTCGCTCTATAGAGACTTACACTAGTACGTCTACCTCGACGGTAGAGCACTCAGAGCAGGTGTTACACTTCTCCATGTGTGGGCGTGGGAGCACATCGCCGTTCTTCGGCCATGAGTCATTGTAGTGCTGATGGGGCCTGATGATCCCTTAGTGTGGCATTACAGAGGTGGTGTGTCCTTGAAAGGAAATAGAAAAGAGCAATGGAAAGTACTAATAAAGAGCAAAAGTTTGAAGGAAAGAGATTACCAAATAGATTGAAGTAGCCAAACCAAGCACCACCAAAGCAAGAGAGACACAAGAATTTGTTAAGGGGAAAAAACAAGAAAAAACACCAATATTATGAATGGAGGCAAAATGCCTAAAGAATAATACAAAGAGAGAGAGAGAGCTACAGCCTTAGCTTGCTTGCATGAGTCTTAAAGAATGAGAGGAGAAGCACCTCAATAAGTAGAGGTGAGAAGAGGAGTTAGAATGTAACTCCCAACTCAATGAATGCCACCATTCATCTATGTGTGTGCAAAGTGTCACCTCTTAAGGAGGTGGATACAAATATTCCTTAATAAAGGAATTAAAAAATAAGCCATCCTCACACATGTGTGAGATGACAAAAAAACAAAAGACTTGTAGGGATTCCTTTGGAATATTCCTACAAGTTAATAAAAAATTACAATTAGAGAATAACCTTTACCAAGTAAAGATTAATCTTCTAACATCCCCCCTTAAGCTTTACTTGGGGAAGTTACATCAAACCCTTCAATGGGTTGTAATCCAAGATTTTTACAATGGAAGAGAAATTTATCTTTACAAAGAGCTTTGGTGAGAATATCTGCAACTTGATCTTCACCTTTACAATACAAAAGAGAAATTTGCATGTCTTCAATTTGCTCTCTAATGAAATGATGTTGAAGAGAAATGTGTTTGGTCCTTGCATGAAAAATTGGATTCTTTGCCAAAGCAATAGCACTTTGATTATCACAATATAAAGGAGTAGGATCTTTTGGAGGTAGACCCAAGTCTTCAAGTAATCTTCTTAACCATAATGCTTCTTTAGATGCATTTGTACAACCTTTATATTCAGCTTCTGTAGAACAAAGAGAAGTAGATTGTTGTTTCTTACTATTCCATGAGATTGCACCTGATCCAACAAAGAAACAATAACCACAAGTGGATCTCCCATCATTGGGATCACCTCCTAAATCTGAATCGGTATAACCCTTTAAAGAAAAATCACAATTCACATCATAAAAAAGACCAAGATTAAGAGTACCTTTAACATATCTTAAAATTCTTTTTGCAACTTTAAAATGAGTTTGTTGTGGTTTAGACATAAATCTAGAAACCAATCCAACACTATAAGAAATATCAGGTCTAGTAAGAGTTAGATAATTTAAACTTCCTACTAGTTGCCTATATAAAGTAGGATCAACAAAAGGATTTTCCATATCAACCATTAATTTAGTTCCTAATTCACAAGGAGTAGAAACACACTTTGCATCATTCATTTTAAATCTATCTAAGAGATCTTGAGCATATTTATGTTGAGAAAGAAAAATACCTTTAGGTGTTTTCCAAATTTGCATACCCAAAAAATAATGTAATAGGCCTAAATCTGTCATTTGAAATTGTTGATTGAGTTGAGACTTAACATCACTAATCAAATTGTTAGAACTAGAAGTGATAATTAAATCATCAACATATAAAATAATAATCACAATATCATCTTCACTATGCTTAATATATAAATTGGGATCATTTTTACTTCTAATGAAACCTTGAGATAAAAAGAAAGCATTGATCTTTGAATACCATTCTCTAGGAGATTGCTTTAAACCATATATTGACTTCTTCAATTTGCAAACAAGATTTTCATTACCTTCCTTAATGAAGCCTAAGGGTTGAGACATGTAAATTTCTTCATGTAAATCACCATTTAAAAATGCACTTTTAACATCCATTTGATGAATAGGCCAATGCATATGAGAAGCTAAAGCAAGAACTAATTTAATAGTGGGCATCTTAGCTACTGGAGCAAAAGTTTCATTATAATCTAAACCTTCAATTTGAGAAAAGCCCCTAGCAACTAATCTAGCTTTAAACTTGCTAACTTCATTATTTGCATTAACCTTAGTTTTATACAACCATTTGCATGAAACAAGATTCTTACCTTGAGGTAATGGAACTAAATCCCAAGTATTATTAGCAATTAAAGTATCATATTCTTCTTGCATAGCCTTTTGCCAATGAGGTTGATCTTTAGCTTGTTCATAAGTTTGAGGATCATGTGAATTCATAATGTTTGACATCAAAGCATGATTGCAATAATTTGCCTTTCTTCTTTTAGGTGGATTTTTAGCTAAATAATCCTCACTTTCTTGCAACAAATTTTTAAACCATTTTGGCATTCTTTTAGATATAGGAGTATCATCACTAGAAGAAGAATCATGAGTAGAGATTTCAACATTTTCATCATCACTATCACTATGAGTAAGAGATGCATTAGGAGGGTTAAGAGGAGTTTCAACTTGAGGATTATCCTCCACAACAATAACTTTATTTTGAGAAGAATCAATATTATGCACTTTAGAACAATCATGAACACCATTTTCAGCAATGCATACATCTCTAGCAACTTTAACTTTGTTAGTAAGAGGATTATAAACTCTATAAGCTTTAGAATGTTCATCATAACCAACAAAAATATGATAAGAAGATTTAGCATCTAATTTTTGCCTCTTTTGTTTAGGTTTGTGAACATAAGCAATTGAACCGAAAATCCTTAAATGCTTAAGATTGGGCTTCCTACCAGACCAAGCTTCTTCAGGAGTTATATCCTTTAAAGCTTTAGTAGGAGTCCTATTAATAATGTAAGTAGCACAAAACATAGCTTCTGCCCAAAATTTATAAGACATATTTTTAGCATGTAACATACATCTAGCCATTTCAACAATAGTTCTATGCTTCCTTTCCGCTACACCATTTTGTTGAGGTGTATAGGGAATAGTTAGCTCATGCTTAATACCAAATGTTTTCAAATAACTATTAAAAGCATTGTTCACATATTCTTTTCCATTATCAGTTCTAAGAATTTTAAGTTTAAAACCAGATTGCCTTTCAAAAAATTTATGAAATTCAGAAAATATATCAAGAACTTGATCCTTACTATGAAGAAAATAGATCCAAGCTCTTCTAGAAAAATCATCAACAAAAGTAAGTGCATACCTTGATCCTTGGATGGAGTTATTCTCCATGGGTCCCAAAAGGTCACTATGAACTAGGTGCAACTTATGAGTTGCCCTCCATGATTGACCATGTGAAAAGGGCTCCCTATGCATCTTACCACTCATGCATCCTGTGCATACAATTTTAGATGGAACAATACTAGGCAATCCATCTACCATATTAAGCTTTTGCATTAAAGCAATATTGTTAGCATTTATATGACCAAGTCTTTCATGCCAAACATTAAAATCAATGGTAGATATTAAAGAGCATCTTGATTGAGCAAACTCATAAAATTTGAACAAATTATCATTGTCTAATTTAGCATTAGCAATTACCTTGTTTTGTTTTGGATCAATAACATAGCACATATCTTTGTAAAATTCAATTTTATAATCTTGGCAAAGCTTAGCAACTGAAAGCAAGTTAGTCTTTAATTCAGGAACATATAAAACATCATGCAATTTACCATTAGGAACATTCACATCTCCAATTGCTTCTACTTTACAAGTATGATTATTAGCAAGTTGAAGAGGAACATTTGATATATCAGGTTGCATAGACTCAAAAACTTATTTATGTGAAGTAACATGTTGAGATGCCCCTGAATCAATAACCCATTCAAGAGGTTGAGAAACATTAGAACTACAAGTAAAAGCACGTCTAGATTGATTTGCATTATTTTGAAACTTATTATTATTAGGTTTATTTTGTTGTTGATTATTTTGCTTCATAGGATTTTTCTCATTTTGCTTCTTAAAACAAGTATTTTGCCAATGACCATCCTTATTACAATAAGTGCAATGTGGTTTCTTAGAAGAGTTAAACTTTCTAGGATCATTGCCATTATTATAATGAGGTTTGGAATTATAATGTTGTTGTTTAGAATGAGGTTTAAAATTTTGCTTATGATTAGATAAGAAAGCATGGTCATTAGACTTAAGAGTACCAAACTGAATTAACTTAGCCTCTTCTTGTCTTAATAAATCACGAAAAATATCATAAGTTAATTGAGTAGCTAAAGAAGGAATAGCTAATTGAGCATGAATATTAGTAATGAATTGTTGAAATTGTCTAGGAAGACACTTTTTAAGAATAAGATGAATTAATCTAAGATTATCTAATTTAACTCCTAAACCATCCAATTGACTATTTAAAGCATCAAATTTCAATAAAAATTCATCCATAGATTTAAAATTAGAATACCTCAAATCTTCAAGTTGATCTTGAATTTGAATTTTTCTTGATTCATTTATACTATCATAAATTGTTTTGAGTTTGTCCCATGCTTCATAGGCAGTTGTGCATGTCCCAATATGAACATAAAGTTCAGGTGACATGGAGATACCTATGAGACCAAGGGCTTCCTCATTTTTGAGATTCCATTTTTTGATTTCATCTTTAGATGCAGATGAACCTGATTTAGATTTAGGATCTGTAGCTACATCTAAAAGATGTTTAAACCGAAAAATAAAGCATATATGAGTTTTCCAAGAATGATAGTTAGAAGAATTCAACTTAATCTCTGGAATTAAAGTTGACATGGTTGCAATAAAAAAATTATAACTATATGAGAAAAATAATAAATATTGTAAATATTTGCTTTAAAAAATACCACTTTGATTAAATTAAACTTTAAAATAAATCTTCTTTAATAAACAAATATTAAATAGTTTAATCAATCTAAATATAGATAATTAAATAACTATAAAAAAAATATTTGATTGAATTTAAATATGAAATTAAATTAAAAAATACTAATAATTAATAAATATTTTTAATAAACTTTAAAGTTAATAATAAAGAAAGTAATTTTAAAAGTTAAAAACTTTTATTAATTTTAAAAGTTAAAAACTTTTATTAAAACTCTTTTTAAAGTATACGAATCTTTAAAAAGCTTTTTATACGAAACTATTAAAAAATAAAACCTTGCTTTCCTTAATATTAGCGCTGATTTAAGTGCAGATTGTTAAAAAACAAAAACGAAGGGCGGGATAAGTTAGGGAGTAAAAATAGAAAGTAGTATTTTAAAAAAATCAAGCGGGTTTTTAAAGGCGGGAATAATCAAATAAAGAAAGATTTTAAATGCAGATTGGTGGGCGGTAAAAATAAAATAGATAAAATAGATAGGTATGGTTTCAAAGCACAGCACAGAAGGAAGGAAAGGGAAAAGCGGAGGAGGGTAATGATCTGAGTGGAGTCTGCGATTGGGATGGAAGCGACAAAAGGCAAGGCTAGAGGCTGCTTGGTCGCGATTAGTTTAAAGCACAGATATTTTGGAAATAAAGTTCTGGAAAAAGATTAGGGCTTTTTTAAATAGAAAGATTTTAACAGATTTTTTTATTTAAAAAATAGAAAGATATTTGATTATGTTGAAAGAGGTTTTTTTTTAAAAAAATTATTTTTTGGATTTATTAAAGATCAAATCTGAGTTAAAATAGGGCTAGAGCCCTAAAAAAAAAATTTGTTGCAAAATGTAGTGATTTTTTACAGATTTGCAAAAAAAAAACAGATTAGCTTTTTTGTAAAATATAGTGATTTTTTACTTAAAAAGAAATAAGTTCAAAAAGCTCTTACAAAAATTTGATTTTTTAAAAAGAGAAAATAAATATAGTGAATTTTTTTACAGCAGAACTAATGATCTGTTCTAAAACAGTAAAAATAACTGTTTATTAGAGGGTTTTTAAATTTTTATGCAAAATAAATAAATAAATCATCCATGCAAAATCTATTGTACAAATTTGAAATTTGAAAAACTTAGAAATATTTAGATAAGAAATCCTGCACAAGGGTTAGAAAAAAAATAAACTATAAAAATAAATAAACTTTAAATTGAAAATTGAAAAATAAGATAAACCCTTATTGGGTTTTCTAAAAGCTTGCAAGATATACAAATAGATTTAATAACAAATTATTTAAAATTTAAACAATAGGAAACTAAGATTCCTGCACAAAAAAATATGTTAGGAGACAAAAAACAACCAAGATTAGACACTTTGCTCTTCTTCTCCTCTTTGAGATTGTCTCTAATGGTGTGCTAAAAAATCTGGTAAACCTTCAACAATATAGCTCACAAGATATTAGTAATACCAAGCTCTGATACCATGAAAGGAAATAAAAAAGAGCAATGAAAAGTACTAATAAAGAGCAATTGTTTGAAGGAAAGAGATTACCAAATAAGTTGAAATAGCCAAACCAAGCACCACCAAAGAAAGAGAGACACAAGAATTTGTTAAGGGCAAAAAACAAGAAAAAACCCCAATATTATGAATGGAGGCAAAATGCCTAAAGAATAATACAAAGAGAGAGAGAGCTTCAGCCTTAGCTTGTTGCTTGAATCTTGAAGAATGAGAGGAGAAGCACCTCAATAAGTAGAGGTGAGAAAGAGGAGTTAGAATGTAACTCCCAACTCAATGAATACCACCATTCATCTATGTGTGTGCAAAGTGTCACCTCTTAAGGAGGTGGATACAAATATTCCTTAATAAAGGAATTAAAAAATAAGCCATCCTCACACATGTGTGAGATGACAAAAAAACAAAAGACTTGTAGGGATTCCTTTGGAATATTCCTACAAGTTAATAAAAAATTACAATTAGAGAATAACCTTTACCAAGTAAAGATTAATCTTCTAACAGTCCTTTACACACACGCGTGAGCACAGGATTCCTCACTGGAGGAGGGTCCTGGATGAGATGCAGGGTTTTACATGGTGCCCATACCTTGGTCGCCCTGGATGGGTCGACGATGCCCATCAGATCTTCTTTGCCCGTCAGGACCGCTTTATGTAGGGGCGGGAGCATACGATGGTGGAGAGATACCTACCAGGGCGTGTCTAGTGCTAGTTTGGTGAGGCACATGATTGGCTAGATGACGACTATGTGGCCATATTTTCCTGCACTGTATCGCAGGGTTTGTGGGGGCAATACATTCCTGCCTCTGAGGTCGTAGACAACTTTAGACAGTTGGTGGCTCAGCCTTGGGTTTATGATCAAGGACCTGCGAATCCAGGCATTACTTAGGCCTATAGAGATTGGTTTCGGCCACCCTTGCGGTTGATAGTTCCAAGAGCACCCTCTGCTTAGCAGAGGTTGAGGGGTAGAAGGCAAGGACAAGGATGGAGAGATGGTGAGTGGCAGGATCAGCCGGGCAGGGTTTCACTTCAGCCAGTTTAGGGCAATGTTCAGATGCAGGACCAAGAGCAGGTGCCAGCCAGGCAGTAGGAGCAGGCAGATGTACCACCACGAACTGAGGGTGAGGGTCAGCCTCACGTGCAACCCGCACGAGCATAGCTAGTAGGGCAGCTAGATCCCCGAGATGCATTGATTGCATAGCTACAGGCTCAAGTTCAAACCTTGACGACAGAGAGGGATCGGGCTAGGGCCGAGAGAGACCAAGCCATTTTACATAGGTAGGCCGCAGAGATGGGTCGAAGACAACAGTTGGAGAGCATGGCGGCCTCCTCCTCTCAGAGCACAATGCCTCTTCGTTCTTACAAGGAGGTCATCCAGGAGGTGGCCTATTATCACATGCACTATCATCAGTCTGTACCCAGAGCAGAGCTGGCCCCAGATTACTCGCAGCGAACCAGCCACAGACTAGCAAAGGGTCATGGTGACAGAGGCGAGGGCAGCAAGCAGGAGGGTTAGGCCTCATTTTGATCGAGATGATATTTTTTCTTGCATATGGGCTTATTTTTGATAGCCTGATGGGCCTTTTTTGTACTTATTGACACACATGTACAATGATCCGATTATTTTGTACTATGACAGTTACCCAATGATTATATATATATGAGATGATGATGTTGATGTTGATATGATGTGATGTGTACCATTTATTTATGCATTTATGGATGGTTCTATGTTGTTCAATAATGGTATTTATGTATATATGGAAGCATTTCTTCTTGATGATGTATGCATTATTTAATAGATCTATATTATGTTGTTAATATATGATATGCAAATGGATTTATATGATATGTGATATGGATGGATGTACGTTTTGATGATGATGTAATCTATATGATGATTTGTGTATGTTGATGCAAATGTTATGATATGTGATATGAGATGGATAATACAAAATGATATGGAGATGATTTAGGGTGTATACATGAAATGATATGTGAATCATGATTATGGATGGATATACACTTTTAATGTAATGGATTTTTATGTTCCTATTATGCTTTGAATGTTTATAATGGTATGGAATGATTTATGCAATGAAATGCAAAAAATGATTGTGATGTGTTTATTTATGAGGTTTTTTTATATGATATATCTTGATGTTGAAAATGAGATGGTTTTACGATGCTAAGAATAACAAATATATATTATCCTAAACATGTTAGATGATAATGTAATGTATGTGATGAATTTATTGTGATGTGATGTAATATATGAAATGATATGTTAATGCAAAGTGGTATGGTGATGCTTTATGCAAAATGAATGTAATGTGAGAGATGACTTTATGTGATGTGAATATGTATGCTTATAATGCAATGGATTGTCTATAATGCTCATGTACCTATTATGTTTGATTATGCGGTAGATGATAATATGAGATGATTTATGAAATGTTTCATGCAAATGAATGTTATGGGATGGTTTATGTGATGGAAAAAACGGATGTAATGTGATGAAAAATGGATGTGAAAAATGTTTATAATAACACATTTATATGGAGATGCAATGCATATGTTTTCTATATGATATGTTTATGCAATATGCTAACGATTTGTGGATGCAGGATTGATGATGATAATGATGATGACTAACTGTCATAGTACCTTGTTAGCATGATGAGCAAGAAGGGATGAAAGAGGAGAAGACCTTTCAACAAGACATAAGATGATGAATATGCAAATGATGATTACTTGCCGAGGAGTTAGGATTTTCAAAGGGCCAATTTCCTTATGTTTGATAACACACGTAGTATGATGCATCAAGGTATAGAGAACCAGGATGGCGTTGTATCCAGTGTGATGGAATTTGACTTAACAAACAAATAGAAGTATTCTTGTTCACACCTGACATACATAAACCTTGCTAGGATGCACTTTAGAAGTTTCAAACATCTCGGACCAAAACATGGAAAGGTATAACCTATCAATGCAATAGTCAACAAGCTATCCAAAACATTCTCCATACATATCTAACAAAGCAAGTATTTGCCAATTTGTATTACAAGAATGTCCAATAAACATAGCAGATAAAAGATAATGATCGTTTCCCCATTCCTATTTCTCTAAATCCTCTGTTCGAATATCATTGAGAGGTCCTTGGAATGAGTGCAAAAAGATAAGTCAAAAGACAAAGATAAAGTAAACAAGCAAGCCGATGTTCTTTAATATCGCTAACCAAAAGGAAGTGTGTTTTTAAGGATAAGAACCGAAACTATTGCCAAAAGATAATGCCCATTGTAGGAAGGATACATCCTAGGACATGTTAGTGGATGGAGGCACGCCATTTTTTTATCCAAAGTGTTCTTTCTGATAAATAATGATGTTATCAAATGATTGAAATGGGACTGATTGGATGATAGGCTATTGACACAAAGAGTTGGCTAACTTGTTTACGTACTGACCTAGACCTGAGACTTGACGTTTTGAGTTTTCACTTTTAATCTACTAGGCTTGTTTCCAATTTTTTCACCAAAGCTTGAGGATGACGATCGTTTATTATAAGTGATGTTATTGCGAGTGAAAGAGAGATGAGACAGATGGATTTTTTCAAATATTCGGATGTTTTTGGAGTTTTGCAATGTTTTGAGGTTATTTTTGGTATTTTTGAGATTTTGCAAATGTTTTGATTTTTTGATTTTCTAATATTTTTGGGGTTTTCTGAGATTTTGACCAAGAGACTAATCTAAGGACCTACCCTAGGGGCCTCGAGGGCTGATCAACAGATTACCCTTGCCTATGTTATACACGCAGAGACCATGTAGTTCGACTAACGACTTGACCAATTTACAGATGACGATATACATGATGAAATGTCAGTTTATTATGAGACTCCTAAAGGACTGACTTAAGTGTCTCGAGGGATGATCAAAGATCAACCTTGCCTACGTTCAAGGCTCAGAGACCCGTAGTTCGACAAGACGACTCTATTTTTGACTTTTTGAATGACCTATTTTTGGATTTTTTGATATGTTTTGAATGTTTTTGGATTTTTGTTGATTTTCTAATGTTTTTGGATTTTCTAATTTTAGGACTTCAAGGATATACACGAATCTAATCCGATGATAACATGCCCCCAACGTGATGCAATAGACTACTCCGATAAAGGTAGGAAAAACTGACCTTGAGGATGGGCTGAGTAGTACTAGGAGGGATCATGATACGAACACAAGACCAAGCTATGGTGTGGATGAGGGTGGATGAGTGATGGATGAAGATCCGAATGTGATGGATGATGGAAACGTAATGGATGGGTGATGTCTGAGAACAAAGTCGGCGTAAAAGATCTGGTGGATGGAAGAGTGCTTATTGTGCCACAAAGCGCTTGTTTGCTAGGTTTTTCCTGGAGTGCTTGTCAAAGTGCCGCAAAGTGGTTTCACCAAAGGATGATGATTTTTTCTCGTATCTTACGTTTTAATCCTTTTTTTGTTGATTTTTGGCTTTTCTTTTTGATTTTTTGTTGTCACCAAGGCGCTGTTGCCGAGGTTTTTCCTGGAAGTAACTATTATTTTTTAGGACATTTTTCTAATTTATTTTTATTTTTTGGGTTCTCTGTGAAATATTAGGCATAAACTTTGAGATAGTAAAGGATTGTTCATGGGCTCCTATAGAGGTTCCCCTTTGGGTGTTGATAACTGATATGCCCCTAATTATAGCTTGTTGTGATAACAAATGGTCCCAACCAATTGGGTTCAAATTTTCCTTTGTTGTTTGGATTTGGGACGTTCTTCTAATTCTCCTTTAGTACTAGTTCTCTGACTTGGAAAGCCCTGCTTCTGATTTTCTTGTTATAGCTCCTCTTGAGTTTGTTTTGATAGACTTGCAAATGATTTAAAGCGTTTATACACCGCTCATCCAATAGCTCCAGCTCATGCAGTCTTGATACTCGATACTCTTCATTCGTGATGAGTTTTTGCAATATATTCTTAGTGACGGGAGCTCGATCTCAATGGGGAGTACTGTTTCTGATCCGTAGACCAGGGAGAAAGGGGTGGCACCGGTGGGTGTGCAGATACTGGTTCGATAGGCCCAGAGGGTGGGATTGAGTTGCAGATGCCAGTCAAGACCTACGTCATTAACTATTTTCTTGAGGATCTTTAAAATGGTTTTATTTGTGGCTTCTGCTTGGCCATTGCCTTAGGGATAGTATGGGATGGAGAAGCGATATTGGATTTTGAATTTTTCACACAAGTTGCGGACATCTTGATTCTTGAATGGTGTCCCATTATCTAAGATAATGGCCTGTGGAACACTGTATCGGCAAATGAGATAGTTCAGGATGAACTTTGATATCTGCTTCCTGGTTATATATGTCATGGGTATGGCTTCCACCCACTTGGTAAAGTACTTTGTGGTAGTTATGATGAACTTGTGGCCACTAGATGAAGTGGGATTGATTTTTATTATGAGATCGAGTCCCCACTGTGAAAAGGGCCATGGTGTGATGATGGGATGAAGTTCTTTAGTTGGAGCATGGATGAGGTCCCCATGCTGCTGACATTGTAGACACCTTCTGACATAGTCATGTGCCTCTCTTTCCATTGTAGGCCAGTAATACCCCATCCTTAGTAATTTCTTAGCTAGGGTCATTCCACTCGAGTGTGAACCACAAATGTCGTTATGTACTTCAGTTAAAGCATTCAATGCATCCTTAGCATTTAAACAACGTAATAAGGTTCCTTCTATGCTCCTACGATACAAGGTATCTCCTAGGATGATGAATCGGGATGCCTTTTTGACAAAGGTTCATTTTAAGGTTGAGGGTAAGTCAATAGGTATGGTGCCTATTTGGAGGTAGGTATAAACATCATGGTACCAAGGATCATCGGGACCAACGATTTCACACACAAATTCTGATTTTGGTACCTCGAATGCGGGCACGAGAAGTTGTTCTACCAAGAATTCATATTTTGGGACATTGTGAGGGATGTCCAATAGGGATCCAATCATTGCCATGGTGTCTGCTACTCTGTTGTTGGTTCTGGGTATCTGCTCAAATGTGATCTCGATAAACTATTCCTTGAGAGTCTCCACCAGTTTCTTGTATGGAGTGAGCTTATCATCCTTAGTCTGGTATTCACCGTCCACTTGGTTTATTATTAGCTGAGAGTCTTCGTATACCCTAAGGGCCATGATGTGCCACTGCATTGCTATTCTAAGACCTATGGTTAAAGCCTCATATTCTGCAATGTTATTAGTGTAGGGAAACACCAATTTATAGGACCTTGGTATGCAGTCCCCTTGTGGGGTGATAAAGAAGACACCGGCTCTTGATCCATGTTGTGTGTATGAGCCATCAAAGTAAAGTTTCCAGTGGTCATCTATGTTGAGATTGAAGATGGATTCATCTGGAAACTCTGAGATGAGAGGATTCTCTGAATAGATTGGTGCTTCTGCAAGTTGATCTGCAATAAATTGGCCTTTAATTGCTTCCCGCTCCACATATTCAATGTCATACTCTAATAGTATCATGACCCATTTAGCCATTCTTCTAGTGAGCATTACTTTTGACAGTAAGTACTTGAGAGGGTCAATTTTGGCGATGAGCTTGACTTTGTGTGCCAACATGTAATGTCTGAATTTTTGCGATGCAAACACTACTTCTAGACATGCTTTCTGCGAATGAGTAATTTAACTCATGCCCAACCATTATTCTGTTGATATAATAGATGGCCTTCTGTCCCATTTTCATCATGTTGTTGAGCTAGAAAGAGCTCAAAGGCTGTTGTTGTTCAGCGACCTTGTATTCCTCTAGCCTGTAAAAAATGACACCTAAGGTTGCTATATGATCCTTCCTCTTTCTGGATTTGGCTAGTATGTCATCAACATAATCTTCGACAGTTTTATGGATCATGTCATGGAAGATTAGTGTCATGGCTCTTTGGTATGTTGCTCCTGCATTCTTTAAACCGAATGGCATCATATTCCAACAATAAGTCCCCCATGGACAAGTGAAGGTCGTTTTGTGTTGGTCTTCTTTAGAAATCATTATCTGGTTGTATCATAATAAACCATCCATCAAGGAAAGCATTTCGTGTCCTGCCGTCATGTCTACGATCATGTCAATGTTGGGCAATGGGAAATCGTCTTTTGGACACGCTTTGTTTAAGTCCCTAAAATTTGTGCAGATTCGAATGCCCCCATAAGGTTTTGAGATAGGAACCAGGTTAGACACCCATTCTGGATAATCTATCGGTCGAATGAATCCTGCATCTAATAGCTTCTTTAGTTCCATTTTGACTAGCATGGTGATCTGAGGGTGCATTTTCCTGAGCTTTTGTCTAACGGGCTTTGCTTCGGAGTATACTTCTAGGTGATGAACTACAATTTCTATATCGAGCCCTGGCATGTTAGCATAGCTCCATGCAAATTTAACTTGTCTCTCTCTTAAGAAGGCTACTAGGAGTTCTTGTTCTTCTGATAGTAACGATTCCACATAGAATGTGATGTGTAGGGTCTCCTCTGTTCATAGATTAACTGGATTGCACTTTTCTGCTAGGACTGCTGATTTTTCTTGATGAAGAGCTCTAAAAGGAAGATTGTATCCCCCATCCTCAAGTCCCTCAGAGAGGTTTTCACCATTGGATGCATCCTTTCTTTTAACTTTTTTCATGTAAGAGAGTGCCACAGTGTGGTTTTCACTCAAGGACTTAGATATTATTCTTAATTTTTCACTTTTGCGACTGAGGGATTCAATCATTCCCCCACAATAGGCCTATGTATCTAGCTCAATGATGAATCCTTCTTTGTGATCCCCACATGGAATCCCATGAATTCTGAGAGTGCCTCATCATTTTTGAATGTATCAAGAATTGGTGGTCCTCGTTGGTCATAATCGATCAGTTGGAGGTAAACTAGGTGAATTTCATGATTTTGATGGTCTAACTCAAAGGATAAGGTGCTAATCATGAGAAGGGTGGTATCCTCGAAGATCCTAGGTAAGTTGGTTATGGGATCCTCGTCATCACTACTACTACAGTCGTCAGTTATGTCAAATGTGAAGTTGTCTATGACTCATTCTTTAGATACGGGTAAGCGAAGTTCGACTACGAATTACTGAGGAGGATTATTGACCTTTCTAACTAGAGGAATTTGGCCACGTATGGTTATACTTGGAGGGGTATGTTCGAAGCCAATATTTCTCATTCACGTCTCCAGAATGATAGGTATTATAAGCCCGTTGTTATTTTGTGCAAGTCTTTGGTTTCTATCATAACCCATTACAAGCATCATTTGCAAACCTTTGCTTCTATCATCCATTGGTAGATTGGTTGTCAGTTGATCATCTTGATATAGGAGATGAGATGGATCCTCCTCTATGACTTGGTTGAGATCTCCCCAAATTATGAAGTTGGGATAGTCTTCAGGGGGTGTTTGAGATGTGGAGGCTTCATTTATTTGCGGATGTCCTCGTGATCTAGGAGATTGTGGTAACTCTCCTACCACAAAAGAATTTTTGGGAATCATGTAGTTTCTACAACCATTATCTTGGATGATGAGTTTGATATCAGAGATGGTGGGAATGGCGGGAGTGGTGGGTGTCTCTGTCATAGAAGTGGATGCGAGAGTGGCTGGATCAATGTATGGTGTTGATGGGCCTTCATCATTTTTAGGCACTTGAGGTATTTTGTAGTATTTTTCCTCAAGGTTCTTACAGTAGAAGAATGGTTCAAGATCTCTATGGATGGTGACCTCTTGTCCTTCATATGTGAATTTGACACATTGATGGAAAGTTGATGCTACCGCTTGCATTGCATGGATCCATGGACGTTCTAGGAGGATGTTATAAGGCAAGTCCAGGTCTAGGACCTGACATGTGGTTTCCATGATAGCTAGCCCTACTTGAATAGGGATTTTTATTGTGCCTTGGGAGACTCTTTCTTGATCATCATATGCTTTGATTGTGATACCTTTTCCTTTGTCAATGGAATCCTCTAAGATTTTTAACTGCTTAATGAGCTTGAGGGAACAAATATTCAAGCTTGTACCTCCATCCACCAAGACTCGCTTGACTTTACTTTTCTACACTAGGACCTCTAAATGGAGTGCATGGTTATGCGATGGTTGAGTGGGAAAGTCTTGGTCAAAAAACGTAAGGAGATTCAAAGTGATGATGTTTTCAACCATAGCTTGGAATTGCTCTGCATCAAGATTTGCAGGGATGATGGATGACGCCAATGCTTCCTCAAGAATTTTCTTGTGAGCGGATGAGATTTTTAATAGCTCCATGATGGAGATTTGTGTTGGCATTATTTTTAGTTGATCAAGGACATTGTAACCATTGGGAACAGATCTGGGTGCGGGGACTTTGTTTGGCTGGGATGATCCTATGATGGTAACTTTTTCACCTCTTTTGGTGACTCCACAATTGGCTTGAGCTCCTTTGATGGTGATGGTAGCGCAGTAGTCATCTAAGGATGCAACAACATGGTCATATACATGATTCACGTTCTTGAAGGTGTCTTTCCCCTTATCAGTGTTATTGTTTCCTCTATTGTTATGGTTAGGCATCATATTTTTGTATATTTTGAGGTTCTGGTTTCCCGTTGGTTGTTCCACATTTATAATTCTTTGATCAATGAGGTCTTGGACTATTTTCTTTAGTCTCATGTAGTTGTTTGTGGTGTGCCCTTTGATTTTGTGGAATTTGCAGAGCTGATTTTCATTATACCAAGAAGGTTTAATGTCTGGTTCTTGATAATTCTCATAGGTGGGGATTTTGATAAGGTTTTCATTTATCAGTTTCTTCATGATGACTTCAAGTGGTTCCCTGAGAGCGGTGTACTTAATTTCACTTGACGAAATTTTTGTTTCACTGGGGCGGTCCTCTTTGGTCATTGACATTATTGATTGCTTGGTTGCTTGATTGTTGTGTTGTGTTTGTTTGATGATGGTTTTGGATTTGTTGTTGAGGTGCGGGTGTGTTTTGCTGAGGTGCACTGATGACAACTTTGGCATCGACGATACCATCATTGGTAACATTTTTGTTTCTTTCCCATGTGTGAGGTTTGTCATTATAATTAGCGGGTGGGTGATTGTTCT
>VDFB02033063.1:0-66924 GCA_007258455.2 Sequoia sempervirens
GGAAACCCTTTCAATAAATTGCAAGTTTTGAATGTGCCATTACCATCGCAATACCAAATGGCACCAACATCATCTTTCCCCTTGGTCCCCTACATCATGCAAAATCAAATGGGACCTCATTATTACATTCCTCAACCTCAATCCACCATCTTACAAGGAATGATAAACCAAGGGAACCCCAAATATCCCATCAACAAACAACAACCCACTCAAACCATAAGCACCCAAAACTCATCACAATTCTCCCAACAACCAACTGATCCTACATTGCAAGAACATTCCTTAGCTTTACAACAAGCACAATGAGCTTATCCGAGCTATCCAACAAAAACACCAACAACAAGCAGCTAGTATCAAAACAACATCAACCAAAATAAAATGTCATGACACAACAATAGCAACAATATCAAAGAAACC
Source organism: Sequoia sempervirens (assembly GCA_007258455.2). Classification (NCBI taxonomy): domain Eukaryota; kingdom Viridiplantae; phylum Streptophyta; class Pinopsida; order Cupressales; family Cupressaceae; genus Sequoia; species Sequoia sempervirens. The sequence continues at coordinate 418 of VDFB02033063.1, forward strand.
TTGCAGCAATAAGGAAACAATAACCAAATGCGGTACACCAATATTGAAAAACCCAATAGCAGCACAACAACAACAACAAACAACAAAGTAAACCTTAGCAACATAGCAACAATAGCAAACAAAACATCAAGCCCTAGTGTCCAACAACAACAAAAAGCACACCAAGTAGCCTTAGCAGCACAATAAGCAACCCTACAAGCCCACTAGTAGCAACACACTCAACAACATGCTTAACACTATCCCCAGCAACAGCAATTGCTTGCACAACAACAACAATAGGGTTTGTACTATAACTCTCAACAAAAAATCACCAATACAAATATTTTAGGAACATATACACCCCCACCACCATCACCTTCACAATATCTTACACCACCATACACACCATACAACACCCCATCATATTAGAATCCCACATACAATCCATCCATAATCCCACAATACACAACATATGTTCCTCAACCAAACCCACAAGAGGATGTAGCATTCCAACTTAAGTTGTTAACGAAAGAAATGTAGGATATCTAGATGGGAAAAATGAAGAAGCCCCATACACAACAAAACCTATTTCCATAATCATTTGACCAAAACATCAGAATGGTACAATTCCCTCCTAGATTTGAGGTCCCCAAATTTTATAAATACAAAGGGAGGGGAAAGCATGTGGACCATGTAAAAAAATACAATGGCATGTGTATGGAGGTCACCTACAATGAATCTTATTTGATGTGCCTCTTTCCATAAAGCTTGATGGGCCCAACCATCAACCGGTTTTCTCAGTTGCCTCCAGGCATCAAAAGCTTCCATGAAATCACCAATAAATTCATAGATCACTTCTCCTTTAACCTTTACATGGACATGAGCATAGAATATTTATATACTCTCAAACAAAGTAAAGGAGAATCTTTTTCCAATTTCTTACAACAATGGAGGCAAAGAGCTAGCAAAAGCAAGTGGCACATTCCCCATGAGCAATAAGTGGGGATCATCATAGAAAATGTTGGATCTAGATCTATCCTTCCATTGAATATGTAGTTCATTACCACTCCTTATGATGAGCTTGTCCCTAGTCCCTTAACATCGAAATGACTTTAAATCTCATATATAGGGAAACACCCAAGCCTACAAAGACAATCAGGCATCAACTAGTTCAAATGACAAGTCTCGCATAGATAAAAAAAGAATACCGTACATAGAACAGTATATGGTAGTCCTAAGTGATCCTAGGCCAAACACTAATTAATCAAATATCTAACACTCAACCAATTGTTCAAAAAGCTACACCATCACAAAACAACTAGGTCAATAATGCTAAAACACATCAATGATAAACATCCAATTGGAACAACTATCTAAAACTCAAATACACACAATTGTTGGAATCTATTTAAAGCATCATGAAGAAATTGGTAGATTCAAACTTAATAATGCTTTCCAATTTCAAAAACTACCAAGAACCATAGGATAAACTACCCTAGTGCAATGAAAAATATCTCTATGAATTTCACAAAATCAAAGGACACAAAACATCGAACTGTATGAGGCTCAAAAATGTTATCCAAGATATTATTGAGAATGGAGTCATATCTATTGAGGTATTATCTAGGAACCAAGATCTCAAGATATATGTTGTGCATGTTTTGCACACACACCCTGCTAAAGGAAAGGATCCCCTCTTTTCACTCTTGATAGGTTGTTTTCGCTCCTGTCTTGCTTTGCGAACCCCTATTTCAAAGCCCAAATTGGTCATGTGCCTTCAAATGATCAAATTATCCTTGACCAGACTCACTTACCTAGTATTTATGCTAGGTATTTTACTTTCACAAAAATGCCCTTATAGGTTTCCCTTCATCTGTTGCCTTGGCATCCTCCAAACGTCGCAAACCCGCAGTGGCAGGTTGCCTCATATGGGTTGCTACTTGTGTTTCACCACTAAGTGGTGACTGAAACACAACTTCCACCCATATGGTAGGATCCACACTTAGTTTCTTCATTTGAGTTGTGACTAAGCATCTAAAGAAGCATGGGTTCCCTCATCTCACTTGATCCAGGTCCACCATGCCAAGAAATTAATGCATTCCAATAATGGAAATTCACCTATAAAAACTACTCCATACTCTTCATTCTACCTGGGAATTTGAATCTGAGAGAAAAAAAGTCTTTCCCCCCTCCTTTTCTGCTTTTTCCTTGTTCCTACTGACTTGGTCCCTACTCACTTGATTCACTTTTTCATTCATTTTTTGAATTTGGGGACAAGTTTCCTATGGATTTTAGATATTTTTGTGATGGATAAGTGAAATTCCAAGGTTTCGTTAAGTTTCAGGAACTTGTGGAAATTTCATTGTAGGTAGCTGTTAGAACATTCCTTACAGGCCATCGTCTCTCTATTATAGTAAAAAATTTCCTTGCAAGTCGTCGTCCCTTCGTGGCCATTTCAAAACTTTCCTTATGGGCCACCATCCCTTCGTGTCCATTTGGGAACATCTCTTATGGACCACCATCCCTCTATGACTTTTTGGGAACTTTCCTTGTTGGTCACTGTCCCTCTGTGGCCATTTCAAAAATTTCCTTGTAGGCCACTATGAGTGGGTCCTTGTGTGCTCATTGTCATTTTAAAAGGGCAGTGACCCTCCGGCTTCCCCCTTCCAAATCTTTGCATTTCCAAAATGGGTGCAAACTTCAAGTTTTCATCATCTAGGGATCATCAAATGAATTTCTTCTTGTGCCTAAAGGGGTTTGCATCAAATTTTCCATGTGTTTAGACATCGCGCAAATTTCCTTGTAGGACATTGTCCCTTCGTTGTTGTTTGAGAACTTTCCTTGTAGTTTTCCATCCCTCTATGGCATTTGGGAACTTTCCTTGCAAGTTGTTGTCCCTCTATGGCTATTTCAAAACATTCCTTATGGGTTTCCATGTGCAGGTCACCATGTTCTCATTGTTGTTTTAAAAGGGTGGCAACCCTTAGGCTTCCCCCTTCCAAATTTCTACAATTTTCAAAATGATTCAAATCTTAAGGAAATATGTCTTGGAACTCTTTCTACCCCATTTCCCCCATGCTAAAATTGAAAAATATCAAATTTACTAGGTTTTGTGAAGTTGTGAAACTTTCCTTGTGGGCCACCGCCCCTCCATTGTCATCCTTGGGAAATTTTTGTGCAGGATGCCATCCCTTTGTTGTTGTCTATGGGAACTTTCCTTGTGGGCCACTATCACTCTGTGACCATCCATGGGAAATTTCCTTGTGGGCCTTCATCCCTCCATTGCCAATTTTGGGAACTTTTCTTGTGGTTTTCCATCCCTTCGTTGTCATCTATGGGAACCTTCCTTGTGGCCCATCATCCCTCTATTGTCATCTATTGAAACTTTCCTTATGGGCTGTCATCCCCCTATTGCCATAGTGGGAACTTTCAGTGCAAACTGTCATCCCTTTGCTCATTGTCTATCATTTATCATCCGCGCATAGTGTTTTGTTCATTGGTTATCTCATATCTATCATTCGCTTGTTGTCTGGCATCCATTGTCCACCTGTCATCTATAATCCACCAATTTCCCAGTGTCTATTGTCCACCTATCGCCTAGTGTTCATCGCCAGCTGTCTATCCATCATTTATCATTCCTTCGCCATTCGTCATTTATTGGTTATCCCCTATTCATTGTTTGTCTATCATTCACCCATCATCTACCACCTGTCCTTTGTCATCCTTTCGACCTAGGGAAACATGGGCCCTTGAGCCTAGGTTTATGTTTATCATCCAAATGAGCTCCAAATATGAATATTATGATCTTTTAATGATACATGGGTGGATCTGACAAGGAGTTTGTAGGATTTGATTAACGTTTTCCTTGATTTGCATATGAAAGCATTTACGACACTTCACATATGTAGGATTCATGGAACCTACCATGGGTCCATCAAGGAGGCCCATTGAGAAAGTTGAACAAGGAAAAGCACATAGCTCATGTCACCATTCATTTAATTCCCACCTTTCCTCATAGCACCCATCAACAAAGCTAACATTAGAAGGAGGCCTATGTCAAGGAAGACAGTGACAAAACTACAAAGGGTGACCTTCAAAGGAACAAGAAGGAGATGTTTTATTTTCCACCAAATGATGATGATGGTCAGGAGTTTCCCATCTAGATCAGGAGCGGTATATCTACTTCTCAAAAACACCAATCTATAAAAAGGATGTGAACAAGAAGGTAGCTTTTGAACAATTTCAATTACAACAAGGGGGAAATCAGCTAGAGGACAAAATTTCTACAGTGACTAGCCACTAAAAGAAGAAATAAGGAAAAGACAAAAGTTGTATTTTAAATTGTTGAATATTGTGGGGTAGGTGAAACCCTAGTGTAAAGAAAATTTGAACCACAGAATACAAATTAATCCTAGCCATTGATTTGGGATTTGGAAAACTATAAATAGGGGCTTGTCCCTCATTTGTAAATGGTTGGATAACTAGTGTAAAGGCATTCTGCAGCAATAGAGAGCAACGTTGCATGATTTATGGGTGTTTATTTTGAGTTTGTTCATTATGCATGCATGGTTCTACTTCCAAGTTAGTTTTAGGTGTTAGTATCTTTTAGTGGATGTGATAATGGAAAATGTTTTTATGGTATTTGATGAACTTTTAGACATTACTTTTAGCACTTGTTGATGACAAACTACTATGTAAAGTTAGCCTAGGCTTCTTTATTCCATTGCTGCAACCTAGTTCAATTGCATGTTCATGATATGCATTTACAATCTGAAAATTTGTAGACCTTAGGAGATTGCACTAATTTTGTGTAGTTGTAGGTTCTCTTGGTTAAGTAAAATCCAGTTTGGGAAGTTTCTCTACTATAGTAGCCTCCATTGTTGTTGTTCATTCATAGCTTAGATTTAGAACTGTAACTTTCTCAACCCTTTCTCTTTTACTATTTCTTTTAGTCCTTTGTTAGAATAGGATCTCAAGCATCACCATAAAGCTAAATCAAATGAACCTAGTGGGTTTTAGCTTGCTATTTTGAGTGGGAAGTCACTATTCATTCACTTCCATCACTTTGAAACTACTTTTGCAGACCCAACTTCCCACGCTTTGTAACTCATCTATAAGACTACCCTATGATTACCAGCAAATCACATCAACCAACTGAGATTTTCCAATCTTGTAATGAAATGACAACCAAGAGACCTTGGGGTAATCTTCACCAACTTGTTGTTGGAGATTTCCTTTCAAGAGAGGCAATGCATTTGTGTGATGCTTGTGTTGAGAAGGTGCAAAAACACCCATCAACAATATACATGAACCATATGCTAGATCACAACAAAGGAGACAACAATAGAAAAGGTAAGGATTACACAAACATGCAACAGGTATATTCTAATTTAGTTGCTTCCTGTGATAGTGTCATCACCATATTCACCATCAAAGGGCCTAGTGCAGAGTGCGGAGTCACCACACGATGTGGAAAAGTCACAATCCAAGGATATCCATCTCAACCTAGGGTACAACCTACTTTTCCAACATCAAGTCCTAGAAAGTACAGTCTCCTAGATCATCTTAAGAAGACCCCCACAAAAATATCTATCTTGGAACTATTGAGGCTATCCCCAGCACATAGGGAGATCTTAGAGAATGCTTTATCCTCATCATTCATCCCTAAGGATATGGATATAGATTATTTTCAAGATATGGTAGGGCATATCACTATCCCTCATATTCTCACCTTCTCAGAATGAGACCTACCATCACAACCATCTCATAACCATGTTTTACAACTTGAGGTCATTTCTCATAATAACAAGGCTAAAAGAGTCTTAATAGATGGAGGTGCTGGTTTGAACATTTGTACCCTTGAATTTCTAAGGAACTTGGGTTATTCAGAATATGCTATTGAGAAATCAAAGAGTTCAACCATCAGAGCATATGATGATCAAGAGTGGGTATCACAAGGAATCATCATGCTACCCATCCAAATAAGACCCATCATTGTAGAGACTACATGCCAAGTGTTAGACCATGATCTCCCCTACAAAATCTTACTTTTTTGACCATGGATCCATTCACGAAAAGTTGTAGCTTTGACCTATCATCAATGTGTAAAGTTTCCTTTTGAGGATAGAGAAGTTACCATCCATAGAGATCCCGAGCCCTTTTACTACTGCAAGAACCTTGAGGCCAATTTTTACAAAATACCCTAAATCCCTAAAAATGATGAAGGGGGTACACCATCTTCCTCATTTGTTGACCCATCATCCCTTGCATCTACCTTAGAAAAAAAATACCTATTGTGCAAAACATTCTTGACATCAAATCAATGATCCAAGATGATGGTTGTGGAAATTATAAACTATAGAAATACACTTTTGTGTTGGGAGAGTTACCTCTTTCTCCTAAATCTCATGGGAAACCCACACCTATCAACAAAGTGGTTGAAACATTAAAGATGACATCTACCACCTTCACCTTGAGTTGGGGGATTTGAACAAAGAAGATGTCAATAAGGAGGATGTCTCTAAAATACTCTATCAAGATGATTGAACCATGCCAACTCTTCCCATGGAAGATGACAATAAAGGCTTGTAGATAATGAATGGATGGGGGTACAACAAGAATGAGAAACTAGGTCAAAATGACAATGGTTTTCTAGAACCCATCGTTCCTAAGAAACATTCAAAGAATCTTGGCTTAGGATGTACTACTATGAAGGTTAACCCTTATTGGAAAACATACTTCCGCTAAACAAGTTGAGGCTTCCTCTTGGTTACCAACATCACAAGATACTACCCTAGAGGACTTCCCACTTGATGTTGCTGACCTATTTGAGAATAACTATCCCTTCATGATATCCACAACATCTTTCACCCCAAATGACCAAACAACTGAAATAAGCCTAGTATACCAAAAATTGTTGACTAGGACCAATGAAGACCACTAATTCTAGATTTATTTGAAAATAATGAAGTAATCTGAGAATTTAGGGGACACTATAACAACATAACATGAGAAGATCACAAAGCTAGTTTTGATATAGAGCTAGACACAAGGGAATACTATAGGGAGATGATTGAATCCTTCAGTTGAAAAATTGATGATATGAAAATAGCAAGCAGATCATTGAGTGAAAACCACATTGTGGCACTTTCTAATCCTAAAATAGTAAAAATAAAGGGGACATTCAAGGGTGAAAAAATCTCTGAGGCACTCAAGAATGAGGGATTCAATCTCTCCCTAAGTGCAATGCATCTATAAAAGTAATTATTGTTACCTAAGAAGGCTACCCAAATGAATATTAGAATAGAAGAAGCACCCAAGATCACTTTCTATGTTGAATCCTTGTTGGATGGAGAAAATAAAAACCTAGCAACATTCCTAAAAGAGAGAAGAAAAAACTTCACATGGTCATATATAGATATATCAGGCCATGATCCAAAATTGGTTGTGCATCATTTAGCAATTTATCCTAGAGCTAGACCAATGAAGTAGAAATTACAAAAGATGAACCCTCAAATAACACTCTTGGTGAAACTTAAGCTACAAAAGCTTCTTAACGTCATATTTATCTGATTGATTGATTATCCTGACTGGATTTCCAACCTAGTACTAGTCTCCAAAACCACTGGGGGCATCATAATATGCACATATTTTAGAGGCTTAAACAAAGCATGCCTGAAGGATGATTTCCCTCTTCCTAACATTGAAATCATTATGGATTTAAAAGCTAGACATGAAATGATATCACTCATGGATGGATTTTCAATCTATAATCGAATCATGGTCACCAAGGAGGATCAACACAAAGCTACATTCACTTGTCCATGTGGAACATGATGCCATATGAGCTAAAGAACACAAGAGTAACCTATAAAAGAGAAATGACCCTCATCTTTCATGATATGATCCAAAAAAAAATCAAATACTATGTGGATGATATTTTGGCCAAATCAAATAAAAGGAGTGAGCACATAGAGGTATTGGGACCCATCTTCAACTGGCTCGAAGAGTACAAGGTATGACTAAAACTTAAAAAAGTGTGTCTTTGGGGTTACATCAAGAAATATTCTTGGCTACATCATGTCACAAAGAGGGATAGATATTGATCCATAAAAAGTGAAATCCATCCTAGATATGGAGCCACCACAAACATTGAATCAAATGAGAGGGTTACAAGCAAGGTTTTAGTCCATCAGAAGATTCATAGCACAACTATAAGACAAAATTCACCCTTTTTCGCATCTCCTCCATAAGGGAATAACTTACAAGTTGGATGTGAAGTACAATAAATCCTTCTAGTAGATCAAGGAATACCTACTAATACCTTGAATACTCATGTTCTTGATACAAAAACAACCATTAATATTGTATATCTCAGCAACATCAATAGCACTAGGTGCTCTTCTAGCACAACATGATGAATTTTTTTTTTAAAGAGCCATCTATTACATCAATATGACCTTGATAGGATATGAAATGAATTACTCATCCAGTGAGAGTGCATTCTTAGTGGTGTTTTTTTATTCACAAAAGTTCAGACACTAAATGTTGTCATATCAAATCAAGCTTATTGTAAAGATTGACCCATTAAAATACCTATTATCTAAAGCAACTCTCACTAGGTAAATAGCCAAATGGGTAATGATCTTGACTAAATTTGGCATATATTACATTGAGAATAAGGCAATAAAAGGACAAGTGATCATGGACCAACTAGTAGAAGCACCTATCTATGTACAAAATCCTTTGATATCTAAATTACTTGATGAGTCAATGTTCCTTATCAATACAATAGATCAGTTGAAAATGTATTTTGATGGATCATTTACCTAACATGGATCAAGGGTAGGAATTATTTTTATCACCCTTCAAGTTGATTGTATACTAAATTAATATCAACTATCATTTCTATGTATTAAAAACATTGCAAAGCATGAGGCCCTAATAATGAGTCTAAGGATAGCAGCTCAATGGAAAACACAAGAGTTGAGAGTCTATGGGGACTCACAGTTAGTTACTAACCAAGTTAATAAAAACTACCAAAATAAGGTTGATAAAATCACTCCTTATAAGAAGATGGTAGATATCTCAAGGAATTCTTCATTGACATAAATTTTGAGCATATACTTTGCATGAAAAACCAAGTAGCAGATGCCATGGAAACAATTGAATCATTGTCAGACATGTTGCACAATGTCCTTCAACATGAATTCTTGGTAGAAAAACTTCTCGTACCAACTTTCAAATACTAGAATCTAAATTTGAATGTGTCATCATTGGTCCTAGTTCCTTGTGGTATCATGATATATTTACCTACCTTCACAAAGGAATCGTCCCATCTGATATTACCTCTAGCCTTAAGAATACCTTTGTTAAAAAGGAATTCGGATTCGTTATCCTACGTCGTACCCTTTATCGTAGAAGCATCAAGGGGACATTACTACAATTTCCCAACCAAGAGGAAGCATTTTCCTCCTTAATAGAAGTACATGATGGCATATGTAGTTCCCATTCTAGTGGTATCACTTTAGCTAATAAACTATTGAGGACAAGGTATTACTATTCAACCATGGAAAGAGAAGCCCATCAATGCATGCATAAGTGTTTCCAATGTCAACAACATGGAGATCTTATCCATGCACTAGCACAAGAGTCACAACCAATGGTCACACCTTAGCCTTTCTTGTAGTGGGGGCTTGAACTAATAGGAAAGATTACTCCCACCTCATCTAATGGCCATAAATTCATCATAACAACCACTAAGTACTTTAACAAGTTGGTGGAATCCATCCATATGACCTACATAATAGGGAAGAAAATTGCCAAATTTATCCTAAATTACCCTATCTACCATTATGGTGTCCTACAAGCCCTAACCTCTGATAACAGAACACCCTCCAAGAATTAGGATGTCAAAGAGCTATGTCAAAGATTCAACATCCATCATCCATTCTCTACCTTGTATTACCCCTAAGGAAATAGTAAAGCTAAGGCTACAAGAAATAACATTTTGAAAATCCTAAAGAAAATGGTCAATGAAGCTGGCTATGACTGACATTTGTAGTTAAATCCTACCCTGTGGGCCTATCGAAGTAGTATTCACATTCCTACAATTACAAACCCTTTCTCCTTGGTCTACGGATCAAAATTCATCCTACCTATCAAGGTCAAGCTTCCTTCACTATGAGTGTTAATGAAAAATCTGATCACTAATGAAGAGTATAGAGTATCTCAGCTAAATACGTTATAATTCTTGCATGAGTGTTATCTTGATGCCCTTAATCACTTGGAAGTATATCAAAACTGACTAAAATGTAGCTATAACAAGAATATCAAGAGTTTTTCTTTCCAAGTAGGGGATTTTGTTCTCAAGAAAAATTAGAATAATCTTCTAGATCAAGATAGAAGAGGAAAGTTTGAGCCTAATTGGTTAGGTCCATTTACTGCTACAACAAGCTATAGATCAGGAGCTTACCAATTATCAATGTCTAAATTTGAACCCTTGTAGGAACCAACCAATAGTCTGCATCTTAAAAGGTTTTATGCCTAGGCTTGAAGGGTATAAATCTAAAAAATACAAAAAATAAAAAATGATAAAAAATCCAAAAAAATGGAAAAAGAATTGAAAATAGTAAAGAAAAAATTCATCATCTAGTGAAAATCACTTGGGTGGTGCTTTGCACAAGTACCTTGCTAAAAATTTGGAAAAAAGTGTCTCTATCTATCTTAGGCTCTTTATCCTATCATTCTTGGCATCACATGCATCAATCACATCTTCCATCTTATTTATTCCATCACCAATCCATGTCTATATCATAGCTTGATATTATGAAGTATCGTATCCCCTTTAGTACTACTTGGAATATTCCTAAGATCATTTTGTCTTGTCTATATCGAGATAGTGTATGGTATCACACTAGGGTCAATTCATTCTTGATTAGATTGAATTCTTGTATATCTTAAGGTTATTGGAATTCCCATCAAAAATCCTAAAAAAATTCATCAAAAATTAAAAAACACCAAAATCCTATACAACTAAAATCCAAAAACATTCAAAAATTGTATATCAAAAAATCCAAAAATTGAAAACACATCAAAAACCCTAAAAAGGTCAAAATATAAAAACTCCAAAAATGATACCATGTAGAACTATGAGTCTCTAAGCTGGAACATAGGTAAGGCCATGATCAATGTGCCCCTGAGACACCCTAGGTTAGTCCTTTAGGAGTCTATCACAATAAAGTAGAAATCCATCAACAGTTAATACCTCATCACTAATAAGTCAAGTTCGTTGAACTACATGGTCTTTGCGTGTATAATGTAGGAAAGGCTCATCTTTGATAATCCCCTGAGGACCCTTGGATAGTCTTTTAGGTTAGGTTCTTGGTTGGAAAACTCAGAAAACCCATAAACATTCAAAAACTTAGAAAAGGCCTAAATATTCAAAAAACTCATATAACCCCAAAATATTAGAAAAAATTCAAAAGGCATTAAAAAAATCAAATATATTAGAGAAAAACCCTAAAAATCCTCAAATAACTAAAAACCAAAATATTCATATAAAATTTCAAAAAGACTGAAAAATAACCTCAAAACATTTTCAAAACACCAAAAACATTGAAATATTCTAAAAAAACCCAAAACCATCCATCCCATTTTTCTTTCACACACAATAAAATTTCACCCATAATAAATCACATGTCATCTTCAAACTTTGGTAAATCAAGTAGAAATCATGTATTACACATCGTAAAGTGAGAACCTAAGTGTCCAAACCTAAAGTCTAGATCATAGGTAAATGAGTCAGTAAGGTTTGTATCAATGACTTATTACACACATAATTCTAATCAAAACATCTGATAAACTATCCTAGGATCTGACAATGAACATCATTAGAAATCACCTTAGCTCTATTAAACTGCCAAAAGATATAGATAAAACTGACTATTTTCCTTTGATCTTCTCTTATGATTTATCTCAATGACCCATTCCACATACCTCTCGATGATGTCAAGATGATTTAGAGAGAGGAATGGGGAATAATCATTATCTTTCATTTGTTGTGCTTGTGGGTATTCCTGTAAAATAATCTTGGCACATACTTGTTTAGTTGTGTGTAGGGAGGTTATTTGGAGTAGATTGTTGACTATGTGTATGCTTTAGTCTGATATATTTTGAACTTCTAACCTACCTTCCAAAACGGTTTTTTTAGGTCAAGATGTGAACAAGAATTATCCTATATATTTAACTATAGTCAAAGTCCATTACACTAGATACATCACCATCTTGGTTATCAATACCATGATGCATTATTTCTATGTGTTATATCAAACATAAGAAATGCTGAAAAATCCCAATCCTAAGATGTGAGTAAAGTCATCCATCCAATCACCATATCTCATAAACTCTCGGTGGATCAAGGAATTGTTGGAATTTTGAATCAATATTCAAAATCAATGGTCATATCATTTCATTCTTCTATCTTCTTTCCATGTTAACCTAGTATCATGAAAGTCAACAAAATCATCATCATGCATCCATCCTGCATCCCCTAAATCATCAACTGCATACATCTTACATAATTACATCATATCAACCTAATAATGGAAAAACATAATCCACTACATCATCATTATCATCTAAGGTGTTTTGAATAAATATTTTTTATTCTAATCATCTTAATCCATTGCATTATCATTCATTGTATCCATATCATGAACATTCATCACATCCATACTATAAGCATCATCAATATATAAATCTATATACATCCAAATACATGCATCATGAAATCATAAATAACACGGAAAAATTACACAAAAAATAAATGCATCCATCCATACATCCTACATAAGCATATCATATCACTTGCATATCATAACATGTCATAACATCCATTCCATAGCATATCATACAAAGATACTAAAAAAGAAGGTAACACATATCATAAACATTACACCATCTCATGAATGACTGAAAGATAACTAGTGGCCTCAAAATGGAATTGTGCTCAATGCCCAAATATGAAGCAGTGTGACACCTACTCCAATGCTCCTTCCCTTGCAATACACTACCTAGTGCATATCATGGTATAACAAAGTGAGAAGAAATAGACCCCATGCATACATAATGGTCCTCCTGATCATCCCCTCCCATGCCACCCCCAACCCAGACTAAAACCTTTGCCATGTCAGTCGAGGGAAATCACTCCAACAAAAATTGACACAACAAACAATCTAGAAATGGGCACCCACTCGCAATATAGGTTTAGGTCTATCTGTGAGCTCACCAAAATAATATTATCTTTATGTAAAAGAGAGAAACATGTGTCCCTCCCAACCTCTATGTCATAAATGTGACACTATCCATGTATCGACAATCACAAGATCCGTCACACATCCTCAAGTGTGACGGTGGCCTTTTCAGTGGGAAAATGAAATGATGATGTCTCACTATGCCACCTCTCGATAAGCGTAGTTATTATTGCCAAGTGGGTTTGAACCTCTAAAAGGAAAGTGATGAAACCTAGTTTGAAGCTCCCTAGAAAATCCACCTCTAGGTCATTAAGGTCTTGTGTTGCTGCCAAAATATTAGAATGGTGTTGTCACAACATCAATGGTAGAGGATCCTCCTACACATATCAAACACACAATATCAATTTTTCAAAAAGTCAAAAAAATGATCAAAATCTAAGACTTTGCATCCAAAAAAATCAAAAGCATCACTAAAATTGATAATGTTGTTATTTTTGGTGTGTGTTTCTTTATTAATTTGGGTGTTGTGTCACCAATTTAGCGATGCACATTGCATTAATCAATAGAAAATTGACATTTGCATGCATCACTATAGCTAAAAATTATGGTGCACCACCATTTTCCATGTACATCACCCACCACTTTCCAGTATCGCTAAACCTAAAAATCTTATGCATCTCTTTAATAAACTCATGGCACCCTACTCAAAAGCATCACTGTGGACAGCAAAAAAGTAACCCTTCTACATTTTGTCTTTTTTGGGTCCTCCTTGTGACCTTGGCTTAATTGTGCCTTGATTTAGTGTTGTAATGTGGATAACACATTCACATTAGGTCTTGGGCCCTAGAAAATTAAAATAATTCTAGTACCTTATTAAATGTTGGGTATGTGTAGGATCATCATGGAAAAAATAGGCCCTTAAGTGGCAAAAAATTTAGAAATATTAGAGTTAGGAAACTTGACGTAAAAATTGAATAAATTATCTATATTATTTCAAAAATATGTAAGAATATAAGATGTAGCAAATTGAATTTAGTTTCTAAACTACTAGGCTTGTTTAAAAAAAAAAATCTATTTGGTGAAAAATTGAAATTTCAATCAGTGGTACTTAAATTTCAGGGAAAAAATAAGAAGTAGGTGTATATCTAACCACCCTAACCACAATAAAATGATAATATTTTTTTATAATATTTTAGATTTAAGTAGAGGACTCCTGCCTCAATGTGATACATATTTTTTTGTAATTTTTTTCCAAGTAAATAATTAATTATTAATTTTTTATTGCAATTTTTTAAATATACAAACTCCATATGTCTAAATGACAACTTGGTCAAAACTTCATGAAATTCAATTTTTAATTTTTAATCCTATATTATGAGAAGCATAGAATGTGACGCATGTTTTGGATTCAAAAATGTGATATTTTTGAAAGCTATAAATGTTTTTCAATCAACTTATCAATCAAGACTTTAGTCATAATTTTAATAGAAAATGAATAATAACTACTTATTAAAATCAAATTAAAGAATAATTTATATTGGTGGAAATTTGAGAATGTCCTTTAGAAACCCTTTTTGTTTCATAAATTTTGGGTAAAAAAATAGTCGTCGGCCACATACCCATCATATTGCCACTTTTTTGCCCATCAGGATCCTACACATACCCTGCTGTAAAGTGTTGTAAAACACTTTCACACTCTTCTAGGGTCTTTCTAATATAATTCACTTAAATAACCTTTTTTTATTACTTACCAAGCCTTATTTCAAAGTGTTATGAAGTGTTGTAGTAAACTTTCATGCTTTTCTAGATTTGTCATCAATAATTTGACCCTTTCTTATGTTTAAATGGCCCCATTATAGACATACAAGCCTTACATAAGTGTATTTTTTAGAATAACCACATTAAACATCATCTAATACATTTTATTTTCTAACACCCACTTAAAATGCCTAAGTGGGACCAATTCGCCACTAGCGGCAACTTAGTCCCATTTGGCTCAAAATAAAAATTATTTCAAAATTCTAGCAGGATATTCTCTAAGACTTGAGGTCGGCCTGTGATTTTGTATTTTTTGGAAATTTTGTATAATAATGAATAAATATAGGGTTTTTACTCTCATTTCATACTCCTTACTCTCCAAAAATTTCCTAATTTTATAATCAAGCAATCTAGTGATTTTGCATTCAAGCATTTTGTCCACAGGAGTATTCAAATGCTTTGGAGCCATTACTTGCATATCTTCAGATTTCCACTTCAAGGGCTTGGTGAGTTGTAGAATTTTTTTTTTGTTCATTCACCATTCTCTTTTCATTTCATTTCATTTCAAGGGTTTAATTACCAAACCAGGGTTTGACCAAGGAAAACCCCTATTCACTAACCCTTAACAATTTTCCCCCTCTTTGCATGTGTTTTGCAGGTCTTGTGTGCAAATTTTTCAAAGAGCAAGGTGTCAAAAGTTGTAAATTTTTTTATCAAATTAATTCAAAGTTTTCAAAGCCCTAATAGAAGCTTGGTGAACACCTACAGACCAGATTTTGCAGTTTCAGATATGAAAACCTCTTAGGAGTCAAAGTATAGACTGGGAGCTATATATTGCACCTTTGAATTTCTCAAAATCTCAAAGTGGACTAAGTCACCATTAGTGGCATATTAGCCCCATTTCCAGGCCTAAAAAAAATTTGTTGTATCTTTTAGTACCCTTTTGTCTGAAACTTGTTTTGATAGAATTTCCCCAAAACAAGACTATGTTGCCCAACTTAGTGAAAGTGTCCTAGTGGGCTTCAAAATTATTTTCTAAAGGATTCCAGAGCTCCTCTCCATAACTTTCTAGTTTCTAGGTACACCTCTTAAGTCTCATTAATTTCTATTACAATTTGATTGCATTTCTAGTTCATTTTGCATATAACATTATGTTTTCAAACATCTTGCATTTTCCTAGTTTTGCATCCATAGTTTATCTTCTTTATCACTTCCCTACCTTAGGATCAATCTCCTTTGATATATTTCAATTTCTATTGCATTGGAATCTCAAAAAATTGTTCTTGAGTGTAACCTTTACAAAATTAGATTCCTCTTCCTTCATTCCCCTTTTAGGTGTGGATAAGGTAAGTTGTGATTCCAGTTCCATTGTTCACACTTTGGTGAACCCAACTTTAGAACATTATATTTCTAATTTCAAGTGCATTTATCTCATAGGAATAGCTTACATTTACATTGCATTACATTTTGCATTATTTAAATTACATTCTAGGGTTTTAAAAGTTGCATTAGTGAAAAGCTCATCTATCTTGCATTTTTACATTTCATTTCATTTCATTACAAACCAACAAAATTCTGCATATTCATATTATATTTTCATCTAAAAACCTGAAAAACATAAAAATCAATTAAAAAATTATGAAAATTTTGAAAAAAAATTAACTACCTGGACTCATTCTCCACCCTAGGTGACTTAGTCCAATTGCATATTTGTCACTACATTTTCTGGCATTTAATCTTTAATTTTTGAGTTTTTGTTTGTTGTTTCTACATTTTGGTTTATTTTCTAGAATTTCAATTTTAAGCATTTTATTTTTGTTAGTTTACATTGCATTTTCATTCACCCTGCCTTTAGAAGCCTTTGTATGAATGTTTGGTGTCCTACTACTACTACCTTAGTGAGAAGAAGTTCAAGACTCGTGTTATCCCATGATAACACACTCGTTTTGGATCTTGGGTTATCTAGAGCTTCCACTCCTAGTATTGCAAATAGTACACTAGGCATGGATACTACCCTTAGAAAATCTTTGCCTTCAAACAACATGCAAGTTGATAGACAGAATAATCATATCCTGGAGGACAAAATAATTCACATTCATGAGGACTTAACACATCTCCAACATCAAGTAAGTCTCGAAAACATTTCAGCCACTGCAATTCCTACCATAGAAAACATCCACTGCATGCTTGAAAGTGAAGATGGCTTGGATGTTGAGAAACACATAGTTGAGATATATACAAAACATCTTCCTTCAACCTCTAGTGTCCCTCAACCCACAAATAATGTTGTAAGCCAAAGAGGACCTCAAAATGCTCCCTCAACCATAGCCTCCATACCTACCTATACCACCCCTCAAGTCATGACAACATTGTTACAAGTTAGTAATGTTATTCCTTCCTTGAGTATTCTTACTAGCATCCCTAATTCCTATGTGGCATCACTTGTTCTATCTTCTTAGAAATTACCACCTATAAGAATTCCATTAACTTTACCTACCACTAAATATAGTCCATCATCACTTTCACTTCCACCACATACCACTTATAATGACCCTCTCATAACAAAACTTTTTCAAACTATTTCATCCATACAAAAAAAAATTCCACCATAAACTAAAATCAAAATGGCCCACCCACATATTATGTTCAAGGCATCTCATTGTCTTTGGAAATATTGTGAACACCGATGCCACAAGAAGTAGAGATTCCTAGATTTGAGAAATATCGAGGGAAGGGAGATCTTTCTAACCATGTTAATTTCTACACTGCCTTATGTAGTGATTTTTTCCTTGATGATAAACTATTACAAAAACTATTTACTAGGAATTTAAAAGATACTGCCTTGGAATGGCTATCATCCTTACCAAAATATTCAATTTATTCATTTAATGAAATTTTTGATGCATTTATAAAACATTTCCAAGTTCATATGTCTCCAAAAAATAACTTGGTTTATTTGATGAGATGCAAACAAAACAAGGAAGAATAGATAACTGATTTTACCTCACACTATCAATCTCTTTATTCCCAAATCGATGTTAAAATACTTGACCCACACCTTCAAAAGATATTTATAAAAAACTTACAAACTAAACTTCAAGAAAAGCTCACTATTATGAAATTCCCCTCCTTCATGCACTTGTGTATTACCCTTTGTGATTATCATAATTTGGTTAGTAGTCGAGATATAAGGTCCACTTCTAGCCGAACTAAGAAATCTGAACTTGCCAACTGTTGATGGTCAAAATAGCACAACAACATTAAACAAATATTACTATTCTATTTCTCCTGAAAGAGAAAGACAACATATAGTAATCTAACTCCCAAGGTCCTGGTAATTGGTTCTCAATTATGCTGATTTCACTCAGTGGTCAATATGATTGTAATGTTCAAGGGGCCTTTGCTGGTGATAAAGAAAAAGAATGCATAACATCAGGTAGTCTATGTTTGGGGGGTTTTAAAAAAAATAAAAATATGAAATAGACCTTTAAATCATAGAAACATGAATAAAATGCTTATGTATCTAGACATGCAGATCAACAATGAGTGTTCATTCTACCTAACCACAATTATAGCAAGATGCAATCCATAGAATAAACTACACTACTACACACATCCATAATGCTAATTTAGATATCATCAACGCTCACTAAATTTACCTCAAACAGATCATTCACTCGTCATTCAAAACACAGATCAAATGAATACCATAACAATTTAATTCACAAATAATCCAATGATATGACCTTGAATCCAGTTCCTTCTATTGATTTTCATCAAATAAAGAATAGTTAAGCACAAAAAAACACTGGTGTATGGATTAATCATATATCATTAACCTTATCAAGATGGATTTGAACTTTGAAAATCATAACATGAAAACGTATCTAAACTGTAAAATAATCAATCCTTTTACTAAACTGTTCAGAGTATCTTTCTAGAACACTGAAAATCCTAGATCTAGTTTTTTATCTTCTATCCTCAGGTGGCTGATCTTTCTTCAAAAAAATAGCCGACCTTTACAAAGTAGATTCTAAAAAAACATATAGAGTGCCACATGCACCAGTTTCTCAATCATTAACCAAGATCCACAATTCATGGAGTTGAAATTGAATGTAGAAGTGGATTCAAGAACCCTTGATTTCAAGGCTAATCACTCTATTGTACAAGAAGGTAATTTGATACCCCAAGAAGAAATCGAAATCCATAGATCAAACCCAAATTTGAACTCATGTCAGAATCCATAAAAAAAGGAGAAGAGCAGATTGAACATGATGAAGGAGTCATTCACGTTTGCACTGAATGCTCAAGGATATATTCATCGTAACTGGAGAATATCTACTGGAGAGTATCCAAATCTGGCCCATCCAACCAATCACCTTCAAATTTGATTCTTTCAAACTCTGCTGAAACTAACCTTTGCATTTCCTTTAACTTGATTAGTTCCCTTTTAGCCATTTTTACCTCCTCCCAGATATCCATAAACTAATCTAGCAATAAACTCTCCCCATCATCTCCCTTTTGCATGATTTCTTCAAATCTACTCCTCCATCTCTCCCTTAGTTTATCCAATGGCAGACCGTCTTTGTTTGAGGAGTCTAAATTGAGTACAATGGCCACAACTGCCTCTAGCTCAAACATTTGTTGATTCAATTCTTTACTCATTTCTCAAACTTCTTCCTGATGTCCATGCACAACCCTAGACTTGTATCTTATGATGCTCACAGTTTTATCTACAAAATCCTCATTACCTTGTTCAACAATACAGTATTCTAACAAGGTGGATTTGGGTACTCTGCTAATGTCTCCAAGCTTTTTAACATATTCCTTATATTCATCATCCTACTTGTCCAAATCCTTAGCCTACTGATCTAGATCTCCTACTAATTCAAGAGCATCTTTATTAATTTTAGAGCCTTCAACAAGAATATCATCAACCTCCTGGTTAAGCTTATCCAACCACTTGTCCATCATCCCAACTTTTCTTTTCATCTGAATCAAATCATTTACCTCCCTCTTTGTTAACAAAATCGGGGATTCAGGAAGAACAACCTGTTGAGAAATGGGACTAGAAACATCCTTCAAGAAATCATGGAGCTAACCTAATTGAGCTTTAAGCTCATCCTTCCTTTGCTTATCTTTGATCATCTGGGTTTTGGTTGAAGAAGACACAATATCAATTAAACTCATTTGTTGATTTCTTGTAGGCTTTCCCAAATTCACTGCCCCCAACTGATAATCAGTCATTTGCATATCATCACGACTCTTCTCGATTATAGGTATGGCACATTCAACAATGATCTCTCCAGCATCAATGAGCCTAGTGGAGTGAAGAACCCAGGCCTTCTTCTTAGGTTTCTCTTTCCCAATTTCTTTCATCATTTCTTCCCAATTCAACGGTTGTAGTTGAACAACTAGATTTATTTCTAAGTCTAGCTTTAACCAAGTAGGGGCAATAGGATTAGGGACTATATAGGCTGAAGAAGAAGCAATAGTACTCAAAGAAAGAGGTTGTAACAATGCAGGACATGGTTGAGAATCAACCTCCTACACATTTTTTTGATCATCTTGCTCCTTTTCCTATACTAGCCTCTTTGCTTCCTCTTTATTATTTTGATCTTGCAACCTCTTAGCCTCCAGCTCCTTCTTTAAACATTCTTCTTCCTCTTTCTTCTTTTCTAACAGTTCATCCCACTACTTCTTTAGCTCTTCAATATAGTCCCATGCCTCCTTGGACTTCCTTTCATACTCAGCAATCTCAACAACTTCTCTTTCCTTGTTCAAACGTTCTTGCTCTTCCTTTTACTTATAAGCCTCTTCTTGTTCCTTAAGCTTAGCCTCAATGGCTTCCTTTTCTCTTATTTGCTGAGCCTTTTCCTCTTCAAGGTCATGAATTTTCTGTTGCATTATCAAACTATACCTTTCTTCTTGAATTTTCAGCTCTTGCTCCTTTTGTTGTTGTTGTTGATCCAATTCATCGATCTTCACCTTATCCTCTAACTCCTTTTGGTTGGTTGCCAACTCAAATTGTGCATTGGACTCCTCTTTTTTCTTGGCTAATGCCTCAGCTTGTGCCTTAGTATCCTCTTCCTGCTGCTTAGCTAATGCCTCAGCTTCTGCCTTAGCATCAGCTTCCCTTTTAGTATCCTCAAAGAGTTTCCATTGATATTCTTCAGTTAATATGTGTTCAGTCCCTGCATCATCTATCATATCCAAAGATGTCAAAGTCGTATCTTTATCAAATGCAATCCTTTTTTAATCCGTTTCTATATTACGTGTCTCCACCTCATCCTCCATTTGCCTCAAAACCTCTTCTTCACCATGAAGAGCTCCCATTGGTGATTCATGACCTAACTCTTGTGCATCAAAGGGCTGAGTAGGTACCTCTTTTACAACAGATGTAGAAACACCCACCTCCGCAGTTTTTTCATCTTCCTACACCTCTAAAAATTCTTGAGGAACCATCTCATCTTCTTGCTACTTAGAAGGAAAAATATCTAAGGGTTCCTTAGGTGCCACCCTTCTTTTTTCCCTTTTATATCCTTGGGTGGTACCTACAGTCTTCCTCTTCCTAAATGTTGTAGCCTCAGCCTAATTAACCCTCAAACTCACCCATTGGATACTCCTATTGAGCACTTTTCTAGTAATCTACATTATTTCAATTGTCTCATCTACACTCCAATCTACTGGATCAAGATCCTTAGTTCCAATATTATCTGCATCATATATAGGATCCAAAACTATCCCATCATCAGATAATGTATTAGGAATGTCTTATTTTATACCAAAATAAATCATAAGTGGGATAGATATCCTTTCATAACTCTTCTTCCTAATATCATACTCATCTTGCAAGTCCTCCCAAAAATCCTCCAATATATTGAAGTGCTTCTCAAAGACATTGGGGAGAAAATCCCTCATCTTGTGCTTGGTGTCATAGTATTTCCTGGTAGTGTACAAGTCCAACCTTAGATAAATTAATTTATCACAAACAACCTTACTTGCTTGAATGTGTGGACAAAAAAAGACTCCTAGCTTCATTGGAAACTTATGGCACTTAGTCTTATGTTTGTTTCTAAACTGGAAGTTTACGGCCAAGGATTGATAAATAAATTCCATTAAAATGATCCTATCACCACAACATCTAGGTAACAAATGGGGGTGACCATCAAAGCCTTCTATCCAGAAGTAAGTGAATGTGGGGTACTAGATAAACCAATGTCCCCACTCATTCACAAAATCCATTACCTCTCAGCTAAGCCTATACCCAGCATCACCATTAAGCTTGTTAATAATAACATAAAGAAAAGCATCATTAACCCTTCTATAATATTGCTTAGATGCCTACATGGTGAGCTGGTTATAATGCTCCCCCACCTTTTTTCCTTAGGCTTCTCCCAATATACCCATGGTTCGAAGTCCATGAAAGATCCCCACTCAGGGAGCTTCATAGACTACATAGGAGGTCATAAAGAAACGTTTGGTTTCTCTCACCCTTATCATCTGATTGTGAATGCTATCAGACACTATCATTGACCCATCAAATTGTTGCCTCCCATCCAAAATAGCTTGGATAAAAGGAAAAATCCATTCCTTAAACAGTGAAGCATCCCTCTTCCCAAACACCCTAGAAAGGAACATGATTATATCTCCAATTTCTTTAATAAAATACACCTTCTTAGGCTAGTCTTGAAGCTTGGTCACAAACTTCTTCTCCACTCTCATCCAAGTATTATTCATGTAGATTCTATTCCTCTCCTTGTTATCACTATAAAGCTTCAGAGCCTCTATCTCATTTAGTTGTCTAGGATTCTTGGGATCAGGCATATGAAACAGGAATTTGATCATTGGGGGTGTGAAGTCAATAATGACATTCCCCTTCACATCACACTGCCTAGTAGCAGGGTTATATGCTCCAACTGCTACAAGAATCAACTTCGGGCATTGAACAGAGAGAGGGAAGAGTGCAACATGTACCAATCCCGATTGAACAATCCTTTTCATCCTTGGTGTGAGCTACTCCTTAGTGAAAGTATCCTCACACAATTATTCATAGTTGAAAGGACCCAAGTTGGTGTCAGTGATGTTAGTCCAATCAGAGTCAATTTTGCTAGCTGTGAGGATAGCCTCCCTATGCTTACATCTCAAGGTATATGGGAGTTGTTCCACTTTGATCTTCTTTGGCCTAGATCCTTGCCATGAAGTTTCCTCTGGCTAGATCCTTTGAGAGGCCTCATCTGATGCTCCCGAAATATCTTAATACCTACAACAATTCCTTTTATTAGGTGAAAAAAATCTAAGTTAGTCAATCATATAATCATTGCTCCATCCTCCTAAGATAATATTTACTTGATCAAATTATGCCTTTATCGGAGGTAGAACCATAGAAGCATCAGGCATATACAATGTTTCATATCATGTGGTGGGGCTAGGATCAGGACTGGATACGGAACAAAAAGTGTTATCAGGCATGACTGGAACGGGAATCAAACCAAAACATAGTTGGGGGTAGGACAGGAATGGGAACATGACTAGAAACAAAAGCTAACTTCCAAGTTCAACTTCCTCCCTGGATCTAGTTCCGACAAAGAGTAAAGTCAGTGATATCATAATAAGGAATGAGAGCGGATCAAAGACAAAGTCAGAGGTGGGACGAGAATGGGAATCGGACTAGAAACAAAAGTTAGCTTCCAAGATCAACTTCCTCCCCAAATCCGGTTCCGACAAAGAGTAAAGTCAGTCATCATAATAAAGACTAGGAGTGGAATAAATTCAACCAATGAAGAGTCTTCAAAAGAAGATGGTCACATGGGTCCCCAAACCCTAGGTCATATGGGCCCCAACAGAAACTAGAAATAGTATAACTTAAACCCCAAACAACCCATCCATACAGAAGTCATTAAAACCATGAACATGTTATATTGTAAAAACCCCAAATTTGCTCAATAAGCTATTTGCAAAAACTAGGGAACAATGAGAAACTGACACTACCAACCCAAAACTAACGTGATAAAACTAGAACAGGGTTTCAAAACAAAATTCATTACCCAAACAAGGAAACCTCTTCAAAATCACAACCCTAGTCAAAACCAGAGCACGACAAATGAACCCTGTCACGAAAGTGACAACCAAATGAACAACAAAACCAAAAGAAATGACAACGACAGACAACACCAAATGGAATAGAATGAAAAGAAAAAAAAAAAGACAAAACAAAAAGTACAGAAATAAACATGAACAAAACAAACAAATTCATAGAATAAAACCTCCTGTGAAAATGTTAAAACGACATAAGTGAAAGAACAAATGGGAGAAAGAAAAACAAAAGAAACCTACCTAAAAACACCCCTTAGGATTGACTAGGAATTCAAAATGATTCTCTCCACAATTTTCCCCCTCGATTAAATCAATTCTCTCGAGAGTTTCTTGGCTGTAATTTGCTTAAAAAAATTGCATGATAATAACAATGAGGTAGTTTAAGCATAATTAAACCTTTAATCATTAATTCATGTATGCAAAAAGGCTACATTAAATTCCATAAATGTGGTTGATTGGGGACGGAGTGAACAACGTGATCAGATGGTTAAGTCAGGTCAATAGAACATCAAAAGATAAGGAGGAGTCGGAGCTGGGTTAGAAACAAGATAGAGAAATTACAAAAAGTTCCATATTTCATTTCCCACCATGGTTCTGCCACTGACAAAAGAACTGATTGAAAAAAAACAAACAAAGATGGGGGCAGAGACAAAATCGAAATGAAACTTTCACAAAGTTAAAAAGTTCCATTCCAGATCTGGATCTGGTCCTGACCAAAAGCAAAGAACAAGAACAAGGGAAGCAAGACCAGAGTGAACACTGGACCCAACCCAAACAACAAGAAAGCAAGAAAGAAAAAGAGGGGAAGCAAAGTCAAGACGGGAACACAAAAAGGGAACTTGAAACTTCCCTATTTCATTTCCAACCCTGGTTCTGATCCCATGTGAGCAAACAAACAAAAACACAAGGAAACGACCAAAAAATAGGATGGACCAACCCAAGTGTTAGCAAAAAAAAAACACCAAAAAAAAAAATGAAACAAGAGAGAAGGTGGTGTCGGAGTTGAAACCAAAAATGAACTGGAAACCTTGAAATAATTCCATGTCCAGATTTGGTTCTGAACTTGGCTCCGACGGAACAAAAGAGAGACTTAGGAGCAAAAACAAAGAACTCCTAAGACCCAACCAGACAACCAAAGATGACCAAAACAAAAGTCAAGAAAAGAGGGACCCATTTTTTTTCAACACAAAAAAAATGAGGTGGTAATGCAAGGCATAACAAATGGCGACTCGGTTGGGAAAAATGGTTTACCAATTTTTAAGATATTGAAGAATTCAATCACCCCAAAACTTATATTTCATGAGACATGTTAACCTAAGTGTGACTAGAATATTTAAGTAAAGTTGAGCTGGAATCTCAAATGTAGGACCAACATAAATTATTGCTTGAATTTGAGTGTGTGCATGCTTATGGCACATCCTTCTTTATTTGAGCTTTCTCCACACCTACACAACTATATCTATGATCCAATCTACATAGGTTGAGTCCTTCAACTGTTGTGCAATAAAATCCTGGGTATTGCTCTGCTGCCAGTCAGGCATCCATAGCCCCAAAGGAGATACCTCTAGTTCTCTCAAAACATTGCTCTACTGCCAGTTAGGCATCCATAGCCCCAATAGAGATACTTGAATTACCCATTTTGTATTGAGTTTTCCTTTTATCTTGTGCTTTTTTTTTTCTTATTTCTTTTGCAAGGCTTACTTGTGAAAATTCTTCTTTTAAAAACCTCCTCAATACAAGGACTTTAATAGTCAGAGATGTGGGTTGAGAACTACAGTGGATCCTATGACAGTCTTAGGGAAACATATTTTTCACTTGAATTGGAGATATAATCACTCTGAGATGAATAGGCACTTTGTAGTTGGATGTTTTATCTATTTTTGTGATAGATTTCAATGATAGTTCAGGAGGTTATCTACAATATACCTTACTCCTAATAACCTTCAAACTCATTCTAAAATGACCATATGGCATGATCTTTAGAACAAAATCTTTTGACACATATGCCCAAAAATACCTAAACCAATTTCTCTCCTAGTGTCCACAATATTCTTTAAATAACAACCCCAATGTTCTAAGATGGAAAGAAAAGAGAATCCCCAAAGAAGACAAAAAAAAAATAGACACAAAACAAACAAAGGAAACAAACAGAAAGAAGGAAAAAAAAACAAGAAACAAACAAATAAACAGCAGAAAGGAAACAAAGAACCAGTAATTACATAAAATACATATACAATCGATTCAAAAACTCAAACCCCTACGAGCCGAAGTAATGCTTTAGAAACTACACATTGATTGGAAATGGAACAGGTTCTCCTGTCAAGGTGCTCAAATGAAAAGCATTCTCACCCAAGATCTTGGCTACTTGATACGGACCTAGCCAGAGTCTATTGAATTTCTGATTATCACCCTTTTTCTCCTTGGCCTTGTCCCAAAACAACACAAGTTCTGAGATTCTGAAAGCTTTAATCTTAGCTCTTATTTCAAACTAATGTTTGACAACAACCTGATGATTGAAAAACTACTATAGAGCAGCATCTCTCTATTCTTCCATGTTTAATAGGTTATTTAGTCTCACCTCAATCCGGTCATCTCTCGTATAAAACTCCTGCATGAACTAAAGAACATGTATCTGTAAGTGAATGGGAAAGACCGGGTCTTGGCCATAAACTAGTTTAAAAGGGGAACTTCCTAGGGAAACCTTAATACAAGTTCGATCTGCCAATAAGGAAAATCTCAACTGGGTATGCCAGTCCCTAGGATTACTTTCAAGTAACCTCTTTATCACTTCTAACGAATTCTTGTTAGTAGATTCTGCTACACCATTTCCCTAAGGATAATAGTTAGAGGAATATTTCAAGATTATTTTGTGTGCATAGGCCCATTGTATAAATGCAATAGATGAAAAGGCATGGCCATTGTCACATACCAAGGCAAAGGGCACTCGAAACCTGGTAACAATATTTTTAGTGAGAAATTTGATAACCACCTCAGTGGTGTTGTTCTTGCATGGTTGAGCCTCAGTCCAATGGGTGCAATAGTTTGTAGCAGTTAGGATGAAATTGTGTCCTGCAGAAGAGTTAGGATTAATTACCCCAACAAAATCTAGTGCCCACTCAGCAAATGGTCTTACCTCATATACTACTTGTAGAAGCATTACTGGATTACACTCCTTTGAAGTAGAATTCTGACATGTATGACATGTCATGACGTGTTGATGTGCATCCCTGAACACATGGGGCCAATAATACCCTGACCTAAGGATTTGATGAGCCAAAGAATCTGCTAATCTGTGTCATGTGCCATGCCTACAATGGAATTCAGCCATGGCATGATTGGCTTCTTATTGATCCAGACATCGCAGGTACACCCCCTCATAATTTCTTCTATATAGGGCTCCTCCTTTGAGCATATAATGAGCACTCTTCATCCTTAGTGCCCTCCTCTAGGTAGCATTCATCCCTTCTGGGCATCTATTATTTAGAAGGAAAAAGATCAAGCCAGTATACCATGGGTCCTTTGTAAATGAGTGCACAATATATTGCTGACAGGTAATATTCTTATCAACCCTAGCCATGGCCTTTGATAAACCTTGTCCTCAGACAAGTTTCATTAGATGGATCTCTAAGTCATACTCTTGTAGGATAGCCATCCATTTTCCTCTTATTTCCCCTAATTCACTTTGCATAAGGAGAGACTTAATCGCTAGATCAAGCACTATAGCAATACCTTGGCTCCTCAGAATGTAATGCCTAAACTTCTTTATTTCTCATACTAGTGCAAAGGCCTATTTTTCCAAGGGTGGATACCCAACTTCTACATTCTTGAATGGGGAGCTCATGAAGGCAATTGGTCTTTCATCTCCTTCACCTCTGCATTGTGTTAAGACTGATGCACATGAATGATCAAATGCAAATGAATAAATATAGAAGGGCTTTAGGTAATCTAGGCTGGTCAAGACTGGTGCCTCAGATATTGATTGCTTGATCTGTGAGAATGTAGATTTAGCCTCATTACTTCATTCAATTTTAGTATCTTTCTTCATCATCTCGTTGAGGGGTTTGAAAATTTCTGCAAACCCTGTTATGAACTTCCTCACAAAATTAATCCTCCCAAAGAAGTACCTCATCTCCTTTTTACTTTCTTGGCATCACCAATTTCAAAATAGCCTCAACTCTGTTAGGATCTATGGATATCCCCTTCTCTGATATCACATGCCTTAGAAGTTTCCCTTCAGAAACTCCAAAGACACACTTCTTGGGATTTAGAGATACTCCATAGCTAATACATCTCTTAAGGACCTTTGCTAAATCAGTAGCATGATCCTTTCTTTTCTTGAAAAATATTGTCAAGTCATCAACATATATAATAATGCACTTACCTATCAAATATTTAGAGGCCACATCCATTGCGCATTGAAAGGTAGCTCTAGCATTAATGAGGCCAAACGACATGCGTCAATAGGAAAATGTCCCCCACTTTGTAGTGAAGGAAGTCTTCATCCTATCCTCATGACTGACAAGCACTTGGTTATATCCAGAATATCCATCTAAGAATGACATCATCTAGGATCCATTAACAGTTTGTAACACCTTGTGAAGAGAAGGAAGTGGATAGTTATCCTTCTTTGAGGCTTTGTTTAGGTTCCTGAAGTCAACACACAAACTGATCTCCCCACTTTTCTTATGCACTAGAATGATATTGGCAACCCACGTGGAGTGCCTTACTGGGAAGCTGATTCTTGCTGATAAAAGCTTTTGCACTTCCTTCTGTATCAAAGGATCGATGAAAGCATTGACCGAGTGCTACTTTTGATGAAAGTGCTTAGCTTCTAACTTCAGTGGTATTGTGTGTTTGATCACAGAGGTGTCAAAAGTCTTCAAATCTTCATAGCTCTAGGAAATTGCTGTAATATCCTCTTTTCACACCTTGATTATTTCATTTTTGATATCCTCAAGGCAGGTCTTTCCTATAAGGACGTTTCTTTCAGGGATCGAATCAGCCAGATTAATTGATTCGTACTTCCCTCCTTCACTTTGTGTTGGCACTCTCTACTAAGCCCAAGGATCAGAATCAAATATCCTTTCTAAGGTTACCATCCCCTTGGGGATGTTGTCACTCTTTAAATTCATTACTCCTTTGGTATCACAATCTTTAGGGTCCCATTCTCCCTGATCTCTATCCAATTCAACTATGATCTGTCCTTCAAAGGCATCTGAACTCACCAAGAAGGCCAGTATATGTTGGTCATCCTCGAAGACCTAAAAATTTCTTACATTATCAAGGATTGTTGGGATTGAAACTAGCTCAACTAAAAATATTTTTAATTTGGAGTCCTACATAGGCTCCAAAGTAGTAGTAGTAACTGCCAAAGCATCTACAATCTGGTTTTGCTCCCTAGGAATTATAGTAATTCTAAAAGCATGAAAGTCCTCAATCAGATTCCAAACCCTATTTCTGTAAGTAGCCAATATTTTATTATGGCAAGTATATTGGTTGAAAACCTATTTGATGATGACTTTAGATTCCCCCATCACCATAAGAGATGTGACCTTATGATGAGCAAACATTAAGCCCCTAGCAAGTGCTTCATACTCTGCCACATTGTTTGTACAACCAAATTATAGCCTATAGGAAGGAAAGTAAGTCTTCCCCTTTGGATTTGTTAACTCTACCCCTGCTCCACTTCTTGATTTGGACTTAGATCCATCAAATTTAAGAATCCATAATTGGTCTGGAGATAGGATCTCTTTCATTTTCTGGCCTACCTTCTTTTTCTTGGAAGAAGCACATGGCGACTTAGACTGGTGCTTATGGTTAGCACTTGAAAGTAACTAGGGGCATGGTTCACCAGAAGATTTTCCTGAATTGAAAATTTGTTCAAGAAGTGATTCTTGAACCTTCCCTTGAGCTGGGTCATGATTTAGTAACTTTGACACCGATGCCCTAGGCATTGGAAGTGTTTCGTGGATAGGTGTATTTGGCAAAGACTAAGACTCCTCAATCTCTAGTGGTAATTCAGAGCATAGAACCTGAGTTTGCTCGAGTTGAGGAGATGATTCCCTCAATCTCTAGTGGTAATTCAGAGCATAGAACCTGAGTTTTCTCGAGTTGAGGAGATGATTCCCTTTGAGTAGAGTCAGCTCTGGTAAGGATGGTTGCATCCTTAGCTTGGAATGTAAATTCATTAGTAGGGCCTTGGGGTTGAAATTCACCAGTTTCTTCTAGCCTAGATACATGTTTTAAAATGTCCACATAGGATTGGCAAGTTAACTCTAAGTAATTATGGTAATGTACCCTACACCAGTTAGGAAGTAGGAGACTCCACATATCGACCTCCTCTCCTAGCACCAAATTATCCTATTGTAATTTCCTTGTTAGGACTTGCTAATTAATAGTAATCATTTGGTCATTTTTCCATGAAATGGGTGAGTTATTAGAATGAAATACTAAAAAAGTCATGATCTCCTCCTACTTGTAAACTCCTATCTCGATTTCAAAATAGGCTACTTCATTATGGGAGTCATACTCCATAATCATGTGTTTGAGCATAGGCTCACTTTCAATCCTAATCTGGCTTGCTATTCCTTTCCAGGGCAGCCACATGTGCGAGAAATCCAAAGACAAATATCCACCTAAGCATTTCATCAAGTATTTACTCAAGAGCATACCATAGGTTTCGGGGATAGCTATGACTTGGACATCCACATACGTTTGGGTCCTTGGGTTAGATCCAATCTGTACATGGATGTTTTTAATCTCTCCTACCACATTAACTTCTATTTTATCTAACTGGATAACCTTCTTATTTTTCTAGAGTCGACTCAAACCTAACTTCCTACAAATCCAAAATGGCATGGCATTCCCTGATGCCCCAGAATCTAGCAGACAGTTATGTACATTCTTTCCAAAGATTCTCAAACTTAGCAAGAAAGGTGGAGTACCAATCTTACATTTGTAGAGAGCTGCATTCATCTCATTAGTAGGAGTCACCCTTTCTTTTCCTTTCGACCTATCTACTTCCCCCAAGGCTTGCAACAAGATTTCATTTTGAGTTGGACACCATTTCAAAATATCAAAGAAAGACATTGAAGTCTTCTGCCTCTACATCTCTGTAATTAAATCAAATTCAGAATCATTCATAACCTGATATTTAGGAATTGAAAAGGAATTACCTTTGTTCTAAGAATCCAATGGACCCTTTGGTGGTCATGGATTATTATCAGCATTCTGATTCGGGGGAACCATATTGTTAGGAGGGGCAGAGGTCATGAATGGCCCTCTGTTTTGATTTCTAAGGAAATGGCCTCCCTTTGTTTGGAAGGCTTGGGCATCATAGACATCTTCTACCACTTCATTGTCCTCTTGGTTGGGGAATGGAAGCTCTTCCTCAAAGATATCATATGCCATGGCAGTATCTATTGACCCACCAAATTTGTTGGTTGCACTCTGGAATGGAGCATCAGCTTGAGCTATCTTAACCATTTTTTCCATATCTGGACAATTTACCTCATAATGGACTGCAATATCATGTAGTCTACACCAATTAGTCATGAGGTTGAGGTCTGCCACATTAGCAGTGTGCAATTTCTCGTCTCCTGCTTGATAATTGTGGGAAACTCCTCCATTGTTGGGTCCAGTATTCCATGGCCTATTGTTGCTAGGCCTCTAATTGTATCCTCTATTCTAATTTTGATATTTTTTATTAGAGGAATTTTTGGTTCTAGAAATTCCTATTGGTGTTCTAGTTAGTGTTATAATTTTGACTAGGATTTTGGTTAGGATAACCACCTTGATTAGAATATCCCCCCTGATTCTAAAAGCCTTGGTTCTGGTTCTGAGGGGGATTTTTTCTGAGTTGAGCCATGTCATTAGACATCTGAGACAGTGTCTTTTTAAGATTCTCCATCTCATTGGTCCGTTGGAGAGTCTTTTCACTTTCTACATTCTTCATACCGAAAGATGGATTTACTGAACTTGATCCTCTAGCTTGATTTTGGTAATTTTGATTTTGCTAGGAGGAATCCTGGGGACCATTATTAAAAAATGGAAAGGGATTTGAACCTTGGAATTCATACATGGGTTTGTATTGGGAATAGGACATCATTGAGACCATATTGAATAGAGGGGGTGGATTGGACATTGGGTATCCTAAAGGGGGGACAACTCCTCCTAGACTCCCACTTTGCAGACTAATCTATTGTTGCAGCTAAATGGCAAGATGATATACCTTAGCCAAAGAGTCATTTTCATTAGCACGATATGTCCTTTTCAAGAACAAGCCAATCAGAGGGTCCACAACCCTTAAGTATGCCAAGATGGCGATGTTCTTAGCCACCAGGTAAGGATCCTGCCACCTTCAATACATTCTCTGGAACCTGGTGTTGAATAGAGGTAGCAGTTCATGGTGTTCTTTTATTATAGTGGAAAACTGGTGGTAAAGGATGGCAAGGTCTACATAAATCTTGAACTGATTGATAAAGGAATTATCTAAATCAGTCCAACCTAGAACTGACCCTTGGGGTAAATGTAGGTACCAAATGTATGCCATGTCTCCCAACGAATAGGGGAACAATCTACACACGTCCTGATGAGCCACCTGAGCACAGGTACAAGCATCTTTAAATGCCTGTATGTGATCCTCGGCTCTTCTAGACTCCCCATGCATGTACTTATGATAGAACCTCTCTAGGTTCTTTGGGAGATCATGTATACCTCCAGGGATAGTCCTTAATGGGGAAGGGTTATTAATGAAGTAAGCCATAGGTCTAGGCGGTGATACAAGTGGAGTTGGTTGTGGAATGGGTGAAGGTCATCGGTGAGGTGGTGTAGGTGGATTTGGTGGAAACCTAGGTGGGGTGAGCAATGGTGATAAAGGTTGGATCAAAACTCTACGAGCCCGGGGCCTATGCCCAATAGGGGTTTGGAGTTCAACAAGTAATTCAAGATTCTAAGAAGATCTAAGAACTCTCTCAAACCTATCTGGTGAAAATGACCCAATGCAAGCCATCTTGTTCTTCAGGCCCTCCTTCTAGTGCCAGATCTGTTGATGGTAAAAATAGCACAACAACATTAAACAAAATATTACTATTCTATTTCTCCTGAAAGAGAAAGACAACATATAGTAATCTAACTCCCAAGGTCCTGGTAATCAGTTCTCAATTATGTTGATTTCACTCAGTGGTCAATATGATTGTAATTTTCAAGGGGCCTTTGTTGGTAATAAAGAACAAGAATGCATATAATTAGGTAGTCTACGTTTAGGGGGTTTTAAACAAAAGAAAAAGATGAAACAAAGCTTTAAATCAGAGAAACATGAATAAAATCCTTATGTATCTAGACATGCAGATCAACAATGAGTGTTCATTCTACCTAACCACAACTATAACAATATACAATCCATAGAATAAACTACGCTACTGCACACATCCATAATGCTAATTTAGATATCATCAATGTTCACTAAATTTACTTCAAACAAATCATTCACTCATCATTCAAAACACAGATCAATTGAATACCATAACAATTTAATTCACAAATAATCCAATGATATGACCTTGAATCTAGTTCCTTCTATTGATTTTCATCAAATAAAGAACAATTAAGCATAGAAAAACACAGGCGTATGGATTAATAATATATCATTAACCTTATAGAGATGGATCCAAACTTTGAAAATGTATCTAAACTATAAAATAATCAAGCCTTTTACTAAACTGTTCAAAGTATCTTTCTAGAACACTAAAAATCCTAGATCTAGTTTTCTATCTTCTATCCTAAGGTGGCTGATCTATCTTCAAAAAAATAGCTGACCTTTACAAAGTAGATTCTAAAAATATATATAGAGTGCCACATGCACCAGTTTCTCAATCATTAACAAAGATCCACAATTCATGGAGTTGAAACTGAATGTAGAAGTTGTCTCAAGAACCCCTACTTTCAAGGTTGATCACTCCATTGTACTAGAAGTAAATTTGATACCCCAAGAAGAAAGTGAAATCCATAGATCAAACCCAAATTCGAACTCATGTGAAAATCCATAAAAAAAGGAGAAGAGCAGATGGAACATGATGAAAGGAGTCATTCAAGTATGCACTGAATGCTCAAGGATATATTCATCATAATTGGAGAATATCTACTAGAGAGTATCCAAATCCGTCCCATCCAACCAATCACCTTCAAATTTGATTCTTTCACACTCTGTAGAAACTAACCTTTAGATTTCCTTTAACTTGATTAGTTCCTTTTTAGCCATTTTTACCTCTTCCCAGATATCCATAAACTGATCTAGCAATAAACTCTCCCCATCGTCTCCATTTTCCATCATTTCTTCAAATCTACTCCTCCATCTCTCCAGCGTCAATGAGCCTAGTGGAGTGAAGAACCCGGGCCTTCTTCTTAGGTTTCTCTTTCCCAATTTCTTTCATCATTTCTTCCCAATTCAATGGCTGTGGTTGAACAACTATTTTTCTTTCTAAGTCCAGCTTTAACCAAGTAGGGGAAAAAATATTAGGGACTATATGGGTTGAAGAAGAAGCAATAGTAGTCAAAGAAAGAGGTTGTAACAATGTAGGGCCTAGTTGAGAATCAAACTCCTACAAATTTTGTTGATCATCTTGCTCCTTTTCTTGTACTAGCCTCTCTGCTTCCTCTTTATCATTTTGATCTTGCAACCTCTTAGCCTCCAGCTCCTTCTTCAAACATTCATCTTCCTCTTTCTTCTTTTCTAACACTTCATCCCGCAGCTTATTTAGCTCTTCAATATAGTCCCATGCCTCCTTGGACTTCCTTTCATACTCAACAATCTCAAAAGGTTCTTATTCCTTGTTCAAACATTCTTTCTCTTCCTTTTCTTTATAAGCCTCTTCTTGTTCCTTAAGCTTAGCCTCAATGGCTTCCTTTTCTCTTCCTTGCTGAGCCTTTTCCTCTTCAAGGTCATGAATTTTTTGTTGCATTATCAACCTATCCCTTTCTTCTTGAATTTTGAGCTATTGCTCCTTTTGTTGTTGTTGTTGAGCCAATTCGTCAGCCTTCACCTTATCCTCTAACTCCTTCTACTTGGATTCCAGCTTAGATTGTGCATTGGACTCCTCTTTTTGCTTGGCTAATGCCTTAGCTTGTGCCTTAGCATCCTCTTCTTGTTGCTTAGCTGATGGCTCAAGTTGTGCCTTAACATCAACTTCCCTTTCAGCATCCTCAAAGAGTTTCCATTGATCTTCTTCAGTTAATATGTTCTTAGTCCCTGCATCATCTATCATATCCAAAGATGTCAAAGCTAGATCTTTATCAGATGCAATCTTTTCTGAATTTGTTTCTATATTATGTATCACCACCTTGTCCTCCATTTTCCTCAAAACCTCTACTTCACAATGAAGAGCTCCCATTTATGATTCATGACCTAACTCTTGTGCATCAAAGGGCTGAGTAGGTACCTCTTTTATAGAAGATGTAGAAACACCCACCTCCACAGTTGTTTCATCTTCATGCACCTTTGAAAAGTCTTGAGGAACCACCTCATCTTCTTGCTGCTTAGAAGGAAAAAACTCTAAGGGCTCCTTAGGTGCCACCCTTCTTTTTTCCCTTTTATATCCTTGGGTGGTACCTATAGTCTTCCTCTTCTTAGATGATGTAGCCTTAGCCTGATTAACCCTCAAACTCACCCATTGGATACTCCTATCGAGCACTAGTCTAGCAATGTACATTATGTCCATTGTCTCATCTACACTCCAATCTACTGGATCAAGATCCTTACCAATATTATATGCATCATATCTGGGATCCAAAACTATCCCATCATCAGAAAATGTATCAGGAATGTCTTCTTTTATCCCAAACTCAATCATGAGTGGGATAGATATACTTTCATAACTCTTCTTCCTAAGATCATACTCATCTTGCAAGTCCTCCCAAAAATCCTCCAATATATTGAAGTGATTCTCAAAGACACTGGGAGCAAAGCCCTCATCTTGTGCTTGGGGTAATAGTATTTCCTGGCAGTGTACAAGCCCAACCTCAGATAAATTAATTCATCACAAACAACCTTACCTTCCTGAATGTGTGGACAACAAAATGCTCCTAGCTTCATTGGAAACTTATGGCACCTAGTCTTATGTTTGTTTCTAAACTGGAAGTTTACAGCCAAGGCTTGATAAATAAATTCCATTAAAATGATCCTATCACCACAACATCTAGGTAAAAAATGGGGGTGACCATCAAAGATTGCTATCCTGAAGTAAGTGAATGTGGGGTACTAGATAAACCAAAGTCCCCACTCATTCACAAAATCCATTACCTCTCAGCTACTTGGCTATACCTAGCATCACCATTAAGCTTGTTAATAATAACATAAAGAAAAGCATCATTAACCCTTCCATAATATTGCTTAGATGCTTGCAAGGTGAGCTAGTTATAATGCTCCCAAACCTTCTTTTGTCCTTGGGATTCTCCCAATATACACACTATTTGAAGTCCAGGAAAGATCCCCACTCAGGAAGCTTCAATAGACTACATAGGAGGTCATAAGGAAATGCTTGGTCTCTCTCACCCTTATCATCTGAAAGTGAATGCTATCAGACACTATCATTGACCAATAAAATTGTGGCCTCCCATCCAAAATAGCTTGGATAAAAGGAAACATCCATTCCTTAAACAGTGAAGCATCCCTCTTCCCAAACACCCTAGAAAGGAACATGATTATATCTCCAATTTCTTTACTAAAATCTACCCTCTTAGGCTGGTCTGGAAGCTTGGTCAGAGACTTCTTCTCCACTGTCATCCAATTCTTATTCATGTAGAGTCTATTCCTCTCCTTGTTATCACTGTAAAGCTTCAAAGCCTCTACCTCATTTAGTTGTCTAGGATTCTTGGGATCAGGCATATGAAATAGGAATTTGATCATTGGGGGTGTGAAGTCAATAATGGCATTGTCCTTCACATACACACACTACCTAGTAGCAGGCTTATATGCTCCAATTGCTGCAAGAATCAACTCTGGGCATTGAATAGATAGAGGGAAGAGTGCAACATGTGCCAATCTAGACTAAACAATCCTTTTTGTCGTTGGTGTGATCTGCTCCTCAATGAAAGTCTCCTCACATAATTCTTCATAGTTGAAAGGACCCAAATTGGTGTCAATGATGTCAGTATAATCAGAGTCAATTTTGCTAGCTATGAGGATAGCCTCCCTATGCTTACATCTCAAGGTATATGGGAGTTGTTCCACTTTGATCTTCTTTGGCCTAGATCCTTGCCATGAAGTTTCCCCTGGCTGTCTCCTTTGAG
Source organism: Sequoia sempervirens (assembly GCA_007258455.2). Taxonomy (NCBI): domain Eukaryota; kingdom Viridiplantae; phylum Streptophyta; class Pinopsida; order Cupressales; family Cupressaceae; genus Sequoia; species Sequoia sempervirens. The sequence continues at coordinate 37,788 of VDFB02033063.1, forward strand.
AGGCCTCATATGATACTCCCAAAATCTCTTAATACCTGCAACAATTCCCTGTATTAGATGAACAAAACATCTAATTTAGTCAATCATATAATCACTGCTCCATCCTCCTAAAATGATATTTACTTGGTCAAACTATACCTTTATCGGATGCAGAACCGTAGAAGAATCGAGATAGAAAATGTTTGATATCATGTGGTAAGGTCGGGATCGAGACTAGGTACATATCAAAAAGTGTATCAGGCGTGACCGGAATGGGAACTAGACCAGAACATAGTCGGGGGCAGGACGGGAATGAGAACATGACCAGAAACAAAAGTTGTCTTCCAAGTTCAACTTCCTCCCCGGATCCGGTTTTGAAAAAGAGTAAAGTCAGTGACGTCATAATAAGGAACGAGAGTGGATCAGAGACAAAGTCAGAGGCAGGATAGAAATGGGAATCGGACTAGAAACAAAAGTTATATTCCAAGTTCCACTTCCTCCCCAGATCTGGTTCCAACAACAAGTAAAGTCAGTCATCATAATAAAGACTGGGAGTGGAATAAATTCAACCAATGAAGAGTCTTCAAAACAAGATGGTCACATGGGCCCCCAAACCCTAGGTCATATGAGCCCCAACAGAAACTATAAATAGCATAAATTAAACCCCCAACAACCCATCCATATAGAAGTCATTAAAACCATGAATAGGTTATATTGTTAAATCGCCAATTTCGCTCGATACCCTATTTGTAAAAACTAGGGCACAATGAGAAACTAACACGAACAACCTGAAACTAACGTGATAAAACCAGAACATGGTTTCAAAATGAAATTCATTACCAAAACAAGAAAACCCCTTCAAAATCACAACCCTAGTCAAAACCAGAGCATGAAAAATGAACCCTGTCATGAAAGTGACAGCCAAATGAATGACAAAACCAAAAGAAATGACAATGACAAACAACACCAAATGGAATGGAACGAAAAAGAAAAAGAAAACAAGTAGACAAAAAAAAAAGGACAGAAACAAACATGAACAAAATGAAAAAATTCATAGAATAAAACCTCCTGCAAAAATGTTAAAATGACATAAGTGAAAGAACAAATGGGAGAAATAAAAAAAAAAATCTACGTCAAAACGCCCCTTATGATTGACTAGGAATTCGTAATGATTCACTCCGCAATTCGTCCCTGTGATCAAATCAATTCTCTTGAGAGTTTCCTAGCCGTAATTTGCATAAACAATTTGCATGATAATAACAATGAGGTAGTTTAAGCATAATTAAACCTTTAATCATTAATTTTCATGTGCAAACAGGCTACATTAAATGCCATAAATGTGGTTGATTGGGGACGGAGTGAACGACGTGATTAGATGGTTAAGTCAAGTCAATGGAACATCAAAAGGTAAAGCGAGGTTGGAGCTGGGTCAAAAACAAGATAGAAAAACTACAAAAAGTTCCATATTTCATTTCCCACCCTAGTTCCGCCTCTGACAAAAGAACCGACCGAAAACGACAAACGAAGATGGGGGCGGAGAAAAAACTAAAATGGAACTTTAACAAAGTTAAAAAGTTCCATTCCAGATCTGGATCCGGTCCCAACCAAAAGCAAAGAACAAGAACAAGGAAAGCAGGACCAGAGCGAACACCAGACTCAGCTCAAACAACAAGAAAGCGAGAAAGAAAAAGAGCAGAAGCGGAGTCGGGACAGGAAACAAAAAGGAAACTTGAAACTTCCCTATTTCATTTCCAACCCTGGTTCCGATCCCACGTGAGGGAACAAACAAAAACACAAGGAAATGACCAACAAATAGGAGGATGGACCAACCCAAGTGTTAGCCAAAAACAAACACCAAAACAAAAATGAAACAAGAGAGAAGGCAGAGTCAGAGTCAGAACCAAAAATGAACTGGAAACCTTGAAATAATTCCATATCCATATTTGGTTCTGAACCCAGCTCCGACAGAAAAAAAAAGAGAGAGACTTCAGAGCAAAAAAAAAGAACTCCTAAGACCCAACCAAACAACCAAAGATGACCAAAACAAAATTCGGGAAAATGGGGACCCATTTTATTTCAACACAAAAAAATGGGGTGGTTATGCAAGGAATAGTACCAACAAAAACAATTCCCAACCATTTAGAAATGAAAACAAAGGGTTCTTATAGTTAAATCCCCCTCAACAACCAACTCAAACTATCAACAACCAATTAGCCACTATTAAAACCATGGTTCCCTTTAGTTATGGAGATTTGAAAAGAAAATTCACACCTTTACCCAATACCCTTCATAACAAAATATCCCAACTTTTACAACAAAAAATGATACCCTTGCCTACCATCAAAGCACCCGATCCTGCTAAGCCTTTACCTCTGAACTTTAAATCCAATGCTTATTGCCATTATCATCAACAAAATGGACATGATACAGAATATTGTAAGCATCTTAAACATCTTGTGCAATACATCATTGATTTCGGTCATCTAACTATTGCAGGTGTTAATGATCAAGGTAATAAGTTTGTTGCCCCTTCGAATCAAAATTTTCAAATTTTCACTAATCCAATGCCCAAACATAATATTTCATTTGTCAAAGCTAGTGAAACTACAAAGAATCATCTGATGAATGTTTATAATTAACATCCTTATCCTATCTAAAATATTACTCGTGTTAATCCTATGGATGAAATGGTAGGTGCGATAGATGTTATCCCTCATAAGGGCCAACCTAATAAATCTCTTTATATTACTTTCTCCTCTAATTAGATAATTAAAAATCTACCCGATGGTCCTCTCTACATATCCAAGTGTATGTATGACAAGCACACTAATGGGATAATAATAGATCCTTCCTATGTAGAGAATGTGATCATCGAGGAATTTTGGGTATTACATGATTCTTATCAAGATGATTATGATAAACCAAAAGCATGGATCAAGACACACAATGGTTTTTCTTGTCCTAAGATAGGATTGATCATTCGTCCAATACAAATAGGACCAAACATTGGGTATGTGCAGGATCATGATGGAAAAAATAGGCCCCTAAATGGAAAAAAATCAGAAAAATAAAAGTTAGGAAACTTGATGTAAAACTTTGAATAAGTTATCTATATTATTGAAAAAATATGTAAGAATAGAATCTCTAGAAAATTGAATGTAGTTTCTAAGCTATTAGGTTTGTTTAAAAACAAGGAAATCTATTTGGTGAAAATTTAAAGTTTCAATGCAATAGTACTTAAATTTTAGGGAAAAAATAAGTAGGTGTCTTTCTGACCACCCTAAACAAAATAAAATCATAATATTTTAGATATAAGTAGAGGACTCATGCCCCAATGTGATGCATATTTTTTTGAAATTTTTTTCCAAGTAAATAATTAATTATGATTTTTTTATTACAACTTTTAAAAAATATAAAAAACCTATATGTATAACCACCTTAACTTTGTCAAAAATTCATGAAATTCATTTTTTCTTTTTTTAATCCTATAGTATGCAAAGCATAGAATGTGATGCATGTTTTGGATTCAAAAAATGTGATACCATTTGACAACTAGAGATGTTTTCCAATTAGTCTATCAATCAGGACTTTAGTCATAATTTGAATAGAAAATGAATAATAATTACTTATTAAATTCAAAGTAAAGAATAATTTATATTGGTGGAAAGTTGAGAATCTCCTTTAAAAACCCTTTTTATTTCATCAATTTTGGGTAGAAAAAAATTCGTCAGCCACATACCAATCATATTGCCACTTTTTGGCCCATCATGATCCTACACATACCCCATTACATTTCACATTCTCCATCATCCTATTGTTAGACTAGTTTTGTTTGAGGCTAGGCCTTCCATGGCTTCACTCAATGAATGTTGTCCCTTCAGTTATACACAAATGCTTAAATTTTCCATTTGACAATAAAAGATATAGTGTCCACCATAGTGGCTTTAACCCCTTGTCTTCCAAATGAAACTTTTCCTTAGAATCCTTTTGGACCAAGCCCATCAAACCTATAACACCTTGACAAGATATTTTTTTCATAGCTTACCAAAAATTTAAAGTGAAGAAAATCAAAGAATTGTTTCTCCACGGGATGTCCCCATCCACTTTCAACACTCCTATCCTAGATGAAACCATGATGAACAACCCAAAAAAGAACCAAACAATCCAAATCAACCAACACTGGAAACCTCCCTGACATCATCCAAGTGACCAAGAGACAATGAAAGCAACTCTATCATGCCTCCTTGAATAAAACAAGTTTACAAAGAAAAATAAAAAGTGGATGACCAACCTTCCATGGTTCCCTTTGTTCCTCCCCTTAGGGAAGAAAAGAAACATATGGTTGATCAACCCACTCCTTCCCAAATGCAAATTGATAACAAAACCAAAATAAACTGAGGTTCTAGAGAGCATAGGCATAGACGTGCCCTTTCTCATAAGTTACATGAAGAAGTAAACAAAGAAAATAAAAATCCACACTTGATAGAAGCAATGCATGATGACCCTCCTCCCCAACCACAACAAAACAATCCAATACAACAACCACAATAGGAGTTACACTCTTCATTGGACATTATCATTTGTTCTCCTATTGTGATTAATCTGGATGATGATGATGAGCTTGCTAAGATTGATGAAGAAGTGCATAATGATTTGAACACATTCTTTTTATCTTCCATGAACCTAAATGAGAAAAATCTTATAAAGAGTGTTGACCTTGGTGCTTCCCCTAGTTCAACACTTTCTCTTGTCCCTCGCCCTCAGCATATCATGAACATTACTAGGAGATGGATGATTTGTTGGATGGCTAGCTCTCATTTTCCTTACTAGTCTTTTACACTCTCCTTTTCTTTCTTGTTCTTTTGTATGCTCGCATGTGTGTAGTGTGATTCCTCGTGATGTTCTATTTGATGTTATCTCTCTTTGTAACATTCCTCTATTTGTACCTTCATTCCTCTCTATGTCATGCACCGCTTTCACCTTTTCTTTTTTCTTTTTCTTGTATTTTCCTTTTGGGGATGACACAGGGCATTGAGACATTCATGTCTCTTTCATGTTGACCCAAAGGGTCTTTCTTTTTATTTTCCTTTTTTCTTGTGATCTTCTTTTAGAGATGACACAATGAATAGAGACATTCATGTATCTCTCATGTTGACTTAAAAATCCTTTCTTTTTCTTTACCTTTTATTTTGTATTTTTCTTGTGTTTTCCCTTTGGGGATGATGCATGGCATTGCGACATTCATGTATGTTTCATGCTGACCCAAAAGGCCTTTCTTTTTCTTTTCATTTTCTTTTGTCTTTTTCTTGTGTTTTCCTTTTGGGGATGATGCAAGGCATTGAGACATTCATGTCTCTCTCAAGTTGACCCAAAAGGATTTTCTTTTTCTTTGACTTTTCTTTAGTATTTTCTTGTGTTTTCCTTTTTGGGATGATGCAAAGCGTCAAGACACCCTTTGTCTCTTCCATGTTGACTCAAAAGGTTCTTTCTTTTTCTTTGTTTTCACTCTCTTGGTGTCATTCTTCTAGTTCTATGTATTTGGAGGATTATGATAGTTATGAGCTCTCTAAACAACATTGCAAAAAAGAACATACTAACCCCAAATACATATATCCCTTATGTGTTTGGTGTTTTGATTTTTGGGGAAACCCTTTTCTTTTCCTCTTTCCTTTCCTTCACATGATGTAGCCTTACTCAAAAACATATGAATTTCCATAGGGCTTTCCTAGTTGGCTCTCACGTCTTCTTTCTTGATTGCATTGTTCATTTTCTACTTCAAAGTAATTTCTCATACTATGGTGTGTAGTAATTCCTTTAAAGTGGGGGCATTCATTGGCATTATCATTTTACAGTTTTCCTCTTTCTTGTTTCTAAGTGCATCTTACTTCATACAATGCGTTTTGTCACTTTGTGGATGACATTTGGTTTAGTGTCCTTTAGGAGCATGATCTCTTTTAGAATATCACATACCTCTTAGTGTCTTGATGTGATACACTGCATCCCCTAAGTTGTGAATCTTCTATTCTTTGATTGGTCTTCTCTTCGAGAAATTAGAAAAAATGGTCCATAAGTTAAAGATCTCAAATGAGCTAAGAAAGACTCCTTTGAACATTCTTTGCATGTTGTATTTTGCATTTTTTATATGGCCACCTTGCATAACACAACTTCCATTTCTATGGTTCCATTGTGTTTGTTCATGAGCTCCAAGCATATGAAGTTTTCCTTGTCTCGTGAAGCTCAAAATTTCATTTTAGTTTGTGATGCCTTAGTAAAGTTATCAGCAAGTATAACTTTGGTATGGTTGAGGGAGAAGCCCATTTAGAGGCATGACTTCCCCCATAGCCACCTCTCTGTGTGTGTGTGAGTACATACCAGCCATGAGCATATCTTTCTCACCTTTTAGGCCTTCTCACCTAGCGCACAACCATGAGTTCTGTCACCTCAAAGTGAGTATGTGTTTTCTAGACAAAAAGCCTAGATTTGATCCACATCATGTTGAACAAATAGTCGAAGCTTGATCTTATTCTTTCATTCTTTCTTTCTCCTTTTTATCTCTTTCATCTTTGGCATTGTGTGCTTGTTCCTTGTCATTAGTCTTGATATAATGTGTGTTCCCTTTGCACCTATGATAGTTTTTCATGAGACCTTGGTCTTGGGGGGTTTATCATACCTCTTGATCATTGTTGTCCCATCTTGCTAGAATTGGCTCATGGGAACCCATCTTGAATATGCATTGGTCTACTTTAGTGTGAGTTTGAAGTAGGTCCATCCTCTCACTAAAGTAGGGGCTAAATGTCGACACTGAAAAAGTAACCCTTTTTTTTTTAATATCTCCTTTCGATCCTCCTTGTGACCTTGGCTTGATTGTGCCTTGTTTTAGTGTTGTAATGTGGATAACGCATTCACATTGGTTCTTGACCCCTAACAAATTAAAAGAATACATGTAGTACCTTACTTAAGTGTTGTAAAGTGTTGTAACACACTTTCACATATTTTGAGGGTATTTTTAATATAATTCACATAAATAACCTCTTTTTATTACTTAAAAATCCTTATTTCAAAGTGTTGTAAAGTGTTGTAAAAAAATTTCATGCTTTTCTAGGCTTTTCATCAATAATTTGACCATTTCTTATGTTTAAATGGCCCCATTATACACTTACAAGCCTTAAGTGTATTTTTTAGAATAATATCATTAAGCATCATTTAATACACTTTAATTTCTGACATCCACATAAAAGGCTTAATTTGGACCAATTCCCCACTAGGGGAAAATTACTCCCGTTTGGCTCAAAAATAAAAATTATTTCAAAATTTGAGTGGGAATTATTCTCTAAGACTTGATGTTAGCTTGTGATATGGTATTTTCAATTTTTTTTGCATAATCATTTATAAATATAGGATTTTTCCTCTCATTTCATACTCCTTAATCTCCAAAACTTTCCTAATTTTCTAATCAAGTAATCAAGTGATTTTGCATTCAAGCACTTTGGAGCCATTACTTGCATATCTTCAGATTTACACTTCAATGGTTTGGTGAGTTGTAGCATTGCATGTTGTTCATTCATCATTCTCTTTTCATTTCATTTCATTTTCAAAGGTTTAATTACCAAACTGGGGTTTGACCAAGCCAAATCCCTATTCACTAGCCCTTAACACTTTTTCCCCTCTTTGCATGTGTTTTGCAAGTCTTTTGTGCATATTTTTCAAAGAGAAGGGTGTGAAAACTTGTAAAAAAATTATCAAAGTCATTCAATGTGGTCAAAGCCCTAATAGAAGCATGGAGAACACCTACAGACCAGCTTCTATAGTTTTGAATGCAAAAACTTGTCAAGAGCAGAATTGTAAACTGGGAGCTACAAACTCCACCTTTGAACTTCTAGAAATATATAAGTGGAATAAGTCACCATTATTGGCATATTATTTCCATTTACAGGCCTAAAAGAAGGGATTTTGCAATTCTAAGTACCCTTTTTTTTAAACCTATTTCGACAAAATTTCCCCAAAACAGGTTTAAGTCATCCAGCTTGGCATAAGTGTCCTAGTGGGATTCAATAGTGATTTATGTCAGATTCTAAAGCTCCTCTTGATCACTTTCAAATTTCTAGGTGAGGGACTCATATAATGATCTCATAACTAATCCTTTACAACCTTAATTAGAGACTGGACATCTAACCTGAATAGCTATTTAATCATCATGAAGTTGTATTTAACTTGTTAACCCAGGGACGTGAAGTTGAAATGGGTCAAAATTGTATGTGCACTAGGGGCTCAAGTAGTCATTGCATCCTACAACTAAGAAACACAATATGGAAAGTAAATTGCTGAAAGGAAATAAAAAAATGTTGAACATCAACCAACAAATTGAAATACAGAGCAAGAATAAAGATATGGGTGAATAGAAAGGAAACTGCTATGTCTACTTTGGCTATAGGAATATACATAGAATAGACTTCTAGTGGTTGCAAGAACAGTTAATGCCATATTTTGAACTAAGTACATAACAAGAAACAATAACTAAACTAATTACTCTAAAGAACAAATTACTCACCAAGTGGGCCCCCATGGATGATTATCCCCTAAGACTAATACAATATCAAATTTTTAAATTCAAACTATCATCTCATTCATCGAAAAATGTGTAACCAGAGTAGAAGCATGGTAGTATTGAAAAAAATGGAGTATGCTTAATACACCATCAATATCATTTTAACAACAACAATCAAGAACTAAGAACTCTTCAACAAGAAGATTCAAATCCTTATTTATTCTACCAGCTAATAGGGCAGTCAACTAAGAGGATTCCATTTAGGGAAATTGAGGAAAAGAGTGGCTAAGTGATTACATTTGCAGGGAATCCAGTCATACATGCATACTCAAACATGGACTCAGCGCAACAGTAATTCTCATGATTTCTCAATGCCATAAATACAAGGTGGTTAAAATTGACTATCATGGGGAATCTGTTGTCGTTGTCCTTTAGTTGACTCCTTTGAATAATTCCCATGCATGACCATCTAGTGGTTTCCATTCTCAACATAGAATACATAAATTGTGTCTTGCATAAGAGTGTCAGTATGCATAATAATTGCACATCTATAATCACCTTAAAGAAAAAATTTCAACCATATGTAAAATCAATATAGATAATCCACATAATATGACAATGTCATTAAAACTTCACAGAGTTAGGATTAAACCTAGTGTCAATGGTTTGAGGGAAATATCATGCAAATATTAACATTTAACTTCTAAAGTTCATGACACTAGTAGCAAATGGACTATAGATTCTACCCAAAATTTGACCAAAAACTAGGCTCATCATTCCCCCCAACCTAACGTCTTGTTTGTCCTCCAGTAGTGGAAGGGTTGTTCTTTTTTTTGGTCAAAGATCTAAAGTTTGCAACTACTAGTTGGCCAACATTTGTCTCAGCGAAGTGTGAGTTTGTATCCTAATAAAATTCTCCCAATCTTTCAAATTTGTTCCATCTTTGACTTTTTGTAGCAATATCATATTGGTAGAATATGTAGTTTGGTATTGGGCACATGAGAATGGGTGGTTGGAAAGTCAGAGGAAGCCAAAATCTTCCCTTTGTTCTACCAATCTAGATATACTTGTCAATTTGCTTCAATGTTGTAGCATAATTGCGAATAGAATGGAGCTCGACTTGTTTTAACTCATCTATTAAACTATTCACTCATTAGGCTAGGTATCATCTTACAAGCTCCTCTTGTGCTGTTACTTTTCCCTCATATTCAATATAGACATCTTCAATCAAGGGCATGATTCTGTCAACATAGCTTGGTCTAAGAAGTATCATGAGCAATTCTCTACGAATATCCCTTGGGTTTCTTGACTCAGCCTTGATGGATAAGGGGATGTTAGATTCCATTTTATTATGAGCATTATTCTGTACACCCCAATGAATCTCTTTTTGTACCCAAGACATAAATTCTCTTAGCTAAATATCTGCAACATATAGCAATGGGTTCCAATCATGATCCCACATGACAACATAATTGTCCAAATAGAATTCCCATAACAAATTTTTCATCTCAAGGGAAGAAATCCTATAGGAGTTGAAGAATTTAGGAGGAGTTTCAATGGAGGGATTTAAATCTGAAGCATTTTTTGACAATTTGAAAGAGAGATATTTCTCTTTCAAGTGCGGGGAATAAACCCTTGGAGGAGCTCTACATTCTAGAATTTGTGGCACCAGGGTCACAATGTCATCTACTTCTTCTTCAAAGTAGCAATCTCCTCATTTTTCTCCTCAATAACCTCATCCCTCTCTTGAATTTCCTTTTCAGTCTTTTTCTCTCCTATTTCCATTCTTCCTCCCTCCTTTCTATTTCTTTCCATAAATTTAAAATTGCTGCATGAACCATAAAATCAGGAGGGTTATGAATTTCTATTAGTGTTTTTGTTGATGGCTACTCCCCATATGGTACTATCTACATGAACTCGGGTTGTCCAATTCTCTATAGGTACAGGGGTACTATTTCTATTCCCCCTTCTTGCTACAGGACCTCTTGTTCTTGTTCCTAGTTTTGCTTTGTCTCTTATTGTGCTCCTTGTTGTGGCTACAGGAAATCTTGCTCTTGTTCTTGGTTTTGTTGTAGGAAACCCTAATAATCCTCAAACTCCTCTATGATATTAGTAAGGTCTTCTATTGTTATTTTTGTTGCTCTCTCAAATATATCCTCTTCTTTTTCTTCAAGATGCTCTTGTTCCATTGGAGCTTCAATGTCCCCATTTGGTGTCTAACCATGCCCAATGTTTTCCTATGAAGGCATACAAAAATACAACCTAGTCGGTTTTGATTTCCTAGGGGTGCTCTTACGTTTTCCTTTGGCTATAGGATGAATAGGGTCAGCCTTTCTCTTCCTATCACTTGACACCTCTTTCTCCATAGGCTGTGTTTGGTATTTTTCTTTTTATTTTCTTGTTTCAGCCTCTTTCCTCCATGCCCTAGTTCTTGTTAGGGTTTATAAGGGGACATCATCATTAGAATTAGATGAAGAGATCACTTTTTCTAAATGCTCTATTTTAGAGGAACTAATGTTTATGGCTTCTTCTACTGCTATAGGAGGATTCATACTAGAACTAGCACCAAAAGTTGAAGCACTAGGAGTGGCTTCAGCTATGTTTAATCTTTTGCTAACCCTATGGGGTTGGGGTAAATATCTAGGTTGTAGTTCCTCAGGTCTAAATTGATCAACATTTAAAAATTATTCCTAGGACATCTCAGATACACTATACAAATATTTCTTAACCAACAATTTTATCAAGCAATGGTAGGAGACAGATTTTTCCCTACCTTTGTATGTTTTGGTGATCGTGATGGAGAGAAGACTTTATAGAACATTGGGCATGTGCATCCTCTTTTTGTGCCTCATGTGGCTCAAGAGCTTGAAATGTACTGAATGTAGCTTTGACAAACATCCTTCATAGGTGATATACCTTATAATGTAGACAACTTCCTACTTCCATGGTTTAGGCAGAGACATTCCTTTTACACCCTGCTTGTCAATGCTAATTGGCAGGTCACAATGTACTGTAAAGTCTGCTCTTACCGACCTGGTGTCCCTAGAGGTAGGGTAATGCTTTCCCTCAGTAGGTAACCTTGAAACTTCTACAATTTTTTCCTTGGTTGCCACCACTTCTAACCCTTTTATTGTGGCTTTTCCTTTTGAGAATGTTTGAGTAAATTCGAGTGCAATTCCCTCGTCAAAGCCAGCTAGCTTCATGAAATAATCAAACTGTCCACAGTATTGGAATTCTACCAAGCACTGTGCATCTTGCATCAAACATCATGAACTGAGGGCTCATTCCAAATTAAGCCACCTCCCATTGTCTGAAATCACTGTCACTCTAGAAAATTTATTTCCTTTGCAATTCTTGTCTAAAATTCAACACCTTTCTACTAAATTTACACTACCAATGTCAACTGAATTTCCCCTTTTTTCTCTATTTTCACCATTTACTACTTACAACTCAAGACTACGATGGGGAAATTAAGGAATTAAGGTGAGAAAAAGGGGTGATAAATGAAAGCACAATTGATGGCTCAGTTAACATCACTTCACACATGCGAGCTATATTTTCAAGTCATCTTATTTAAATTTTCTGACATAACCAAATTATGATTTGACACATGGTTAGTATATTCGCATTTTTTTATTTTCCCCTCAACCTGAATTTGGACATGTGTCCACACATGTGAGAAGAGAGTGATGAATTGACAAGAAGTACTAACATATTATGTAATTACCTATAGTAACCTTCCATGATTAAATAAATACACTTAAAAGGAAATTAAGAGATGAGAATTATTGCATACATACCTAAGCATACGAAAGATGCATTGCAAAGATAGGGGAGTGAAAATACCATTTTTCCTTTTTTAGAAATATTTGAGAAATTAATGAAGGTGAAGTGAAGTAAAGTGAGGCGGAATGAAATGATGGAAGAGAGAGAAAGGTGATACGGATGGATGGATGTGTGGGTGGTTGAAGAAATGGATTTCCACTAAAGTGGGAATATTTATTATGAGATGTACCTTAATTGAGTCGAAAGGTGGGATGCTAGGTCCACCACTTTTGGCTACAAGAAGCTCGTATGTTGAATGCTAGGTTAATTGCTGCAGGAACTCTGTCTCAATTTTTGTAGAGTCGACTTGGATTCCTTTGTGAGAAATGTATTATTTACTATTCAAGGATAGGTTTTGGTCTTCACACCTCTGTAGGACCTTCTTGATATTCTCAAATGCTTCATTAAAATTAGCACCATAGGTGATAAAGTCATCCATATAGATCTTCATGCAATCAAGCGAGATGTCTAAAAATATGCTAATGAATACTCTTTAGGAAGTTGTAGGTGCATTGCATAGGCCAAAAGGAAGTATCAAATAAGCATAGGTTCACCATAGGTAGGTGAAGGTCATCTTCTTCTAGTCCTCAGGTGTAATTGGAATTTGATTGTAGCCACTAGATTCATCTAGGAAAGAAAAGTACTATTTTCCTACAAGTGAGTCCAAAACTTAATTTATAAAAGGAAAGGGGAAATGGTATTTCTTAGTGGTAGCATTAATTTTTCTATAATCAACACAAACTCACCCATTTCCTCCCTTCTTTGGCACAATTAATAATAGAGACACCCACTGGCAGTCTGAAATAAGATAGATTAATAATTTCTATAGCTCTATTTTAACAATTCCTCTCAATGTAGGGTTGATTCTTCATTGAGGTTTCCTTATTGGTTGACAATCTTCTCTGATGTAGATCCTAGGAGTACAGAGCTTAGGATCTATTCCCTTCATATTATGAGAGCCCCATGCAAATGGATGTTTATGAGACTTCAGTAAGTCTACCAATTGAAATTGTTGTTCTTCACTTAACTTGTAGTTAATATTAAAATATCTTCCTTGTACTTGAATAGTCAATCCTATCATAGATGCTTTATTAACACATGGTACCTTGATTTCATATGGCAGCATGGTATGTAACATGCTTGTTGTTGCAGGAAGTTTCTCTACAGACATAGTGGTTGTAGGAAGAATGGCTATAGGAAGTTCATCCGCAAGCAGAGTGGCTACAGAAAGAGTGGTTGTAGGAAGAGCACACAGAAGTGTCCTGACCAATATAGAAGATGATGCTTCTTCCACTTCATAATGGTTCTGAATTATACTAGATGACACTTCATCTTCATCTTGAAGCTACAAGAAAGGTATTTTAACTAACATCATGAACTACACCATTGAGTTAATTTCCTCGACTTCTTCACCAACATGGTGGCCATATAGAATCCTTTTTATCATGGGTCAGCTGAGTAGGAGGATAAAGAAAAATATTTTTAGTATTCCTACCATCAAAAATTGTCATATCACCTAACCAACACCCAATATAATCATTTTTTTTGCTAGCAGTGGCCTTTCAAGAATGATACGATATCCTCCTAGGGTGGCCTTAGTATTTTGAGGTTTAATTAGTTGGATAGGATCATTCAAAGGTTCCTCTTCCAAAGGTAGCTCAGTGATGATGGGTGTGGAAGGAGTTGGGAAAGTGGTTCCTGGACGCAAATGGATGTCACTAACATTCACAACATGTGCAGGGAATTGATTTGGATTCGTAGAGTATGCAGGGTGCTATTGTGGTTTGTTATTTGGATTGATTGTGGGTTGAGTTGGTAGCTGAGTAGGTTTGGGTGCATTGGAGATTTAATTAGTAGGTGGAGGTGTTACAACAGGTTGTTGGGATTGAGAAGATAATTGCATGCAACTAGTTTTTTAGGTTGGACCAAAAAAAGATAGTGGATTTGGTGGCATACCTTATCTTGGAGCCCCTAGCTTCCTTTGTGTAGAAAGGTAGACTTGTCATTCCTCAATTTGAATTGGTTTGATCTCAGGTGGAATATTTCTTTTATTGTTAGCCACCATCTTGCATTTGTAGTCCTTCTTTTATCCGTAATGAGGGGAGTATTTTTTCAACATCATCTCTGCCTCCTCTTGTTTTTCTTTGGCCTAAAGTGTATACAACTGAGTAGCTAGATTGTTTGTAATATTCTTCTTGAAGTCTGCCAAGAAATTAGTAATCTCCATCCTTGAAACTCCACTAGTAGATGACTTACCCATTGAAGTCTGGTAAGCTCTCCCTTCCTTTGAAGCTGCTCTAGAATAGTTCTGACATATTTTCTTGATATCCTCCCAAGGAACTTGGGAGATATGTCCTCCTGCCATAAGGTCCAAAGCATTAGTGCAACTCTCATTGACTCCTATCAAAAAATTTATCTTTTTTTATTCCTCATTGAGTGTATGGTGTGGAGATTTCTGTACGCAAAATAGAAACCTTGAAATGTAATCTTCCAAGCTCTTATCTTCCTTCTATTGCATTCTAAAGATATCACCTTCTCTTGTATCACTACCCCTACAACATTCCTTGTATTTTTCAAGGAACTTTGTCTTCATATCCTCCCAAGTCTCCACAACACATCTCTCCCTAGATTTGTAAACCATCTTAGTTCAACTTATTTTAAAGTGGTAGGAAATAGCTTAAGCCTAGGAGCATCGGTGGTATAGTCATAACTTTCGTAGAATTTCAAACTTAAACAAGAAGGTGTCACCCATGTATTTTTGATGAATTCCCAAGGAAAAGGGGTTATCAATCTAGTTTTGGTCTTCAGTAGAGGTTTTAGAACTAGTTCAATTAGGATATGCATCAGCAAAGGGAAATGGTTCCTCTTCTTCTTCGTTTTTGAGTAGATTTGGAAGCTCAACTAGTTGAAATGGATCAGGATCATTAAGAAGAAAGCATGTGGTGTCAACTCAGCATCAGCTAACTCACACAAAGAATGAAAAAAAAGAATAGCAGATCATTACTCATATAAGCAAGGGGTATTCTAAGAACAACTCAAGAGAAAATCTATAGCAAAGAAACTATCAATGACTCCAAAGAACTTCCTAGCTTGACACCATCCCCAACAACAGTTCCAAAAATGTTGGCCTCCTTTAATGATCTCATAACTAATCCTTTATAGTCTTGATTCAGTGACTGGAGATATAACCTAAATAGTTATTCAATCATCATGAAGGTGCATTTAACTTGTCAACCCAGGGATGTGAAGTTGAAATGGGTTAGCACTATATGCGCACTAGGGGCTCAAATAGTCATTGCATCCTACAAGTAAGAAACACAATACTGAAAGTAAATTGCTAAAAGGAAATAAAGAAGATGTTGAACATCAACCAAAAACTTGAAATGTAGAGCAAGAATAAAGATTTGGGAGAATAGAAAAGAAAGTACTCCATTTGCTTTGGCTGCAAGAACAGACACAAAATAGAGTTCTAGTGGTTGTAGGAACAGTCAATGCCAGATTTCAAACTAATTATATAACAAGAAATAATAACTAAAGTAATTACTCTAAAAAATGGATTACTCACCAAGGGGGCCCCCCTGGATGAGTATCCCCTAAGACTAATACAAGCTCAAATACTTAAATTTAGACTATCATCTCATTCATTGAAAAATGTGTAAGTAGAGTAGCAGAAGGGTTGTATTGAGAAAAATGGAGTATGCTTAATACATCATCAATATTATTTTAACAACAACAATCAAGAAATAAGAAATCTCCAAGAAGAAGATTCAAATCCCTATTTATTCTACCAACTAACAGGGCAGTCAACTCCCACTAACTGAGAGGACACCTTTAAGGAAAATGAGGAAAAGAGTGGCAGATCAGTTACGTTTACAGGTGAAGTGGAAGCACTTGGTGAGCCATCTTTCCAAGATTCCAGAGCTCCAAATACACAAAATATCTAAAGGTTGAACGCATAAATGAGTTGGAAGTGCACCCTTCTCACCTATTTAAGCCTAAAAATTAGGGTTTTTTGCCCTAATTTGAGCAAGATGCTATGGTTTTGACCTGTTTTACCTATTTCCACCCTACGTAGCCTATTTTGAGCCCTTTTTTGTGTTTCTGATGCCATTTTTGGCATCTTGGGGCATCTTTTCACGCTTGAACCTATATTTTACCTTTGAAGAGATATCAACCCAAAATACAAATTTTTTATCTGGTCTCACAAGGGGGCAAAGAACCAACTTATTCCTTTAGATAGGGAAATAGAGGGGGATCTATAAAATCAGATTTTTTTAATTCTTGACCTCAACAATAAATTTAATCCAAAGAGCATCAATCTTTTAACCAACATAATAGGTACATTTCTTTAAAGAGGGGAAAAATATACACTTAAAAATGTTTTGAATGATAACACACACTTGAATCTAATATACTAAGAACATTTCATCCTAAGATCCATCCTCTTTTTTCTTAATTGATTAAATTATCCTAGCTATTTAATTAATCACATCAGTTTCATCTATTAATCTAATTGACCTAATTTGGTTAATTCACCCCCTTTCATGCTAACCTTTCATCTTGTTAAATTGGATAAATCAAATTATTCAATTTAATCCCTAAGTCCTCTTATTTAATTAAATAACCCTAAGTTATTTAATTAATTATCATATCACTTCCCCCTTTTTTCATCAAATCATTTATTTAATGGATATCATATAATTCCCCTAGTATGCATAATTGAAACTTTATTTAATTGTCAAATTACTAATTAAATATAATTTTACCACTTGCAAGGGAATACATCTATGGAATATTCCTCCTTTACATATTCCTCCAAAAGGAATATTCTCATAGAATATTCCTTCCCCTTTGCACATTAATATTAAACTTATGTTTTTAAAATAACTCTCATTTTCATCCACATTTAGCATATATTTAGCTTAGAGCATCCATTAATGGCTTTCATGGTAACTTAGGTGCATCCATTTAGAATTTTTTTGAAATAGGGTTTTAATATTTTGAATCTTTTATAAATTTAGAGTAGCTTTTCATACACTCACATTGATCATTTTATCTTTTACCATGTTAATCTAGATTTCATCATGCTTTCATTCATCTTTTTCATTAGTTTCAATCGATTATAGTCAATAAAATTGATTGGAAAGGCTCATATTATTAAAGGGATTGGGAAATGGTTGATATTCCACATCAATGTGACACCACTCCCCCAATAGGATAAGTTTCAATGGCTTAGAATAGATGTTTTTGAAGCTTTCATATTTTATAATGTTAGTTTTAATGGCCTCTTCAGTTTTATTTAAATTGAATGATCTTATTGGGATTGATGATTAGTGGCTTAAATATACTTTGAATCCTTATGGATCAAGTTTAGATAACCTATACTACATCATTGGTCATAGTATGTTCCAAAAAATTTCATAAGATTGGTTTAAAATTAATCCAACTCTCTGATTCACTTAGTTTATAATCTACAAATATTCTAGAATCCTAACACAAATTTTGGTGATTTTGGTTTGTATTTTAGTATTTTAATTATGGCATAGTTTGGATGTTTGTGGCAAGCTTGGAAAGATAAAAATTTTCATAAGTTCTCATAAAGTAATGCAAGTACTTGTTCTAAAAAAAATTTAGTGAGGTCTTAAACTTTCTAACTCATTCAAAGAGATGATGGCTTCAACAAGAAATTGAATTATTAAAATAGGGATTTATGTTCCCATAATTTAGAGTTTTCTTACTCAAATAAAAATTATATTCCTACAATTTGCTACTCATCCCTATTTTTTTACCACTATTCATTCTATATTCATGTTTAGAGGTAGGTGTCTATATTTTGAGATTTTTTTAATCTATTTTAGGTGTTAAATTCAAAACTACTTAAGGGTTCATATTGTACACTATTGTCTCATTCCTTTTATCCCTCATCTTATTGTCTACCTAATTTTAAGTAATCGTAATTACAAAAAAATCCTTTATATTTCTATGTATTTGTGCTTCCTTGAAATCCTAGCTCATTGTCTTTCATTAATTTCAAAACCTCCCAAAATTAAATTCAAATACCAAGGTTGTGAGCATCCCATAATCCTTCATAATTTGTTGGTTATAGTAGGGGATAAGTACCTTTCACTTAAATTGATATGAATTATTATAGGATTGAATGTGTGGAGACCCTAGGTAACCCATCAATGAATTAAATTTTATGTTTTATGGCTCATGTTGGTCGATTTTGAGTATCTTTTAAATGTATATTTTATATTAACATGCATCAAGAATTACAAGATAGACACTAGGTAAATGAAACCTATTTATGATAGAGTGCTAATCAAATTGGTGGATCAAAAATTAGTCTTCTTAGGTTTCCTCCAAGTGAGGTCTTTCTTGATGTAATTTTTTA
The DNA here is from genome assembly GCA_007258455.2 of Sequoia sempervirens. Lineage (NCBI taxonomy): Eukaryota > Viridiplantae > Streptophyta > Pinopsida > Cupressales > Cupressaceae > Sequoia > Sequoia sempervirens. Next base: position 56,531 of record VDFB02033063.1, read on the forward strand.
TTTGTGTAACCATTATTTTGAAGAAATAAGGGATGTTTGTTTAAAAAAACTCACTAAAATATTGTTCAGAGTTACCTAAAAAATGAAAATATTAGATTTCCAAAGGCTTTTGTTGAAATAATTTTGAGGAGGAAGTATTCGAAATAATCACTCTTTTAAACAAGGTTTTTGATAGTAAATACATTGGTGTTTCTAGATTTTTGATGTGAAAATTTATTCTCTTAATTTTTTATGAGTCATATTATTTTGATTTGGGGAGATAAATTAGTGATCATTTGCATGATCAATTCATCACTTTTTAAAAAATCATATTTTTATATTTCCTACCTATTTTATGCTATTACTAGTATGAAGGAGTGTCTTAGTCTATTCTTAGATTCAACAAGACGTTAGAAATAAGGATTTGATGAGATTTAATGATTATTTTAGCATGTTAACTATGAGAGAACCTGAATGATATATTATACTAAATTTTTTACCTAAATATTTTTAGTTAATCAACCAATATGGTAGTATTTCCATTTAAATTTTGGATTTTACATATCTCAAGTTGGTTGGATTTTACAGTGCTCCATATAAATTTCCCACATGTATTTAATTGATTATTTTATCTTCATTGAAATATGTACATAAATAATAGTATACTTAATTCAAAATGTAGAGATAAAAAAAATAGTGTATCCATTTCCTGTAAGTCTTGTGTATTACACTTGTAAGCCCTTTTTAGATGGACAAAATATAGAAATATTGGTGGAAAAAATAGAAATACATTATTATACAATCAAAATACTTAGATTCAAAAGTAAGAACTAAGTCTAGATAATTTAAATTTTGCATATAATAATATACCCCATGTTGAATATTTAGAGGAGGATTATTTAGATAAATTGAGAGTAATACAAAATGGCTAAATGTGAATAACTATGATGCAAGTCCAAATTAATAATTTACAATTGAATATAGTTGATATATAAGATGAAAGTTCTAATTTAGTGGATCCCATTATGACCTCTATTATTCATATTGGTGGATACCACTTTCACTTTTCACTTCAATCAATTGTGCTTCAATGGAAATAATTGACATTATAGAGATAATTTAGCATGTGTTCTTGGAAATGAAAATGTTTATTAGGTCCAAATTTTTTAAAAATAATGCCATTATACCACATTATAAGGACAATACAATAAGGAGAAAAAAGTTAGCTTATTCTTCCTTTTTTCCTACCTATTACATATTTTACAAGGTCAAAATTAATTGCATTAAGAGATTATGATCATAAAGATCCTGAGAAAAAAATGATTTTTAGAAACTATGTGAGGAAGAATGTCCAATTTCAAGAAAACAATTATAGGTTAGACGAGATCCACCTCAAAATTATGAGGGTATTTATTATAATTATTTGGGTATGTGCAAGATCATCATGGAAAAAATAGGCCCTTAAGTGGCAAAAAATTTAGAAAAATTAGAGTTAGGCAACTTGACGTAAAGTTTCAAATAAGTTATCTATATTATTTCAAAAATATGTAAGAATATAATCTGTAGAAAATTGAATTTAGTTTCTAAACTACTAGGTTTGTTTTAAAAAAAAACAAAATCTATTTGTGAAAATTTAAAATTTCAATGCAAGGTACTAAATTTTAGGGAAAAAATAAGCATGGTGGTGCCCCTGCCCCTAATTACCCCTGACCACAATAAAATAATAATATTATTTTTTTATAATATTTTAGATATAATTAGGAGGACTCATGCCCTGATGTGATGCATATTTTTTTGCAATTTTTCCAAATTAAATAATTACTTATGATTTTTTTTTATTACAACTTTTTAAAAAATAAAAAAAATTGGTATATCTAACCACCTTAACTGGGTCAAAACTTCATGAAATTCAATTTTTCTTTTTTTAATCCTATAGTATTCAAAGCATAGAATGTGACACATGTTTTGGATTCAAAAAATGTGATACCGTTTGAAAGCTATATATATTTTTCAATCAGCCTATCAATCAGGACTTTAGTCATAATTTGAATAGAAAATGAATAATAATTACTTATTAAATTCAAAGTAAAGAATAATTTTTATTGGTGTATATATGAGAATATCCTTTAAAAACCCTTTTTGTTTCATCAATTTTGGGTAAAAAAATAGTTGTTAGCCACATGCCCATCATATTGCCACTTTTTGGCCCAGCATGATCCTGTACATACCCATTTTCAAGAATAGAAATAGGTAGTTCATATTCCTTCATCCCCACCTTGTTCTCCTTTATATAATTCATGTATACCATAAACATCTCCTCCTCATGCTCTAACTAATATCCTTCACCTCTTACACATCCACCACTAGTGATCACCAACACTAATTTAATCTCAAAAATTACTTTTCCTATAATATTAAAAACCCAAATATTATCATCTCCTTCTTGTTTCCTACAAGATATTGTAATGAAGAAAAATAATCATGTGCAAGTAGCCAATCTATATTTTAGTGTAGTTTTAAGATTTTAAGGGTTAATCCTAAACCAATGAAGGTTGTCACAATTTTTTTTCTTAGAGTGGACTCTTGTATACATAAATTAATTAAGATTGTTGAACCTACAGTGGAGAAAACCCAAGAGAATATTATAGAAACAAATTTTAATATCACTACATTTGATTTGGGTCTATCTAATAATGTGCAAGATACTTATAATTCTTAAATAATAGTTTAAAAATTAATTCATAAAGATGAGAAAGAAAGAAAAGATGGATGATGAGGTAAATATTTTTAACTACTTATATTAAATCCATCATTGATACTTCTACATAACAACTAATTGTTCTACTATCAAATTTATTGCATGAGCCTCTAAATATAAAAATCTCATAAATTATCGAGAAGATTTGTAAGTATCAATCTTATTGAATAGTAATGGATGTAATGGTGGAAAAAATTACTCTTAATACTTCAATTTATACTAATGAAGATATAAAGTTGAATGAAAATATTCAAAATAAAAAGACAATAATTTATACTGATACCAAGTTGCAAGAAAGCAAGATTGAAAGTGTACTTTTTATAGAAATAAGTCAAAGAGATGATGAAAATAGACACAAATAATCTTATTATTGATCAAGCTCTTAGTAAATCTATAAAAAATGAACCTCTAAATGCCTAAAAAGTATTTGTAGTGTAGAAAATTATACACTCTTTGATAGAAAACTAGGTGGTGAAGGCTCCCAACCACCACAAAATGATTAGACTTAAACAAGGAACCAACCCCTTCAACGCTATTCACTCAACTTTTCTTGAACACACAACAAGAGGCTTGTAGCCCTCAAAAACTAACTTTTCTCAATGTATTTTAGAGAAGGCCATACAAAGAACTGTCAAAAATCAACTAAGACTCACCATAGGGTCTCTTAGAACATTCCAAAATAATTCAAAAGGTTTCTTTAATACAATATTGAAAACCAATAGACTGCCCTACCTTTTAGGCCACCAAATATCCCTCTTTTACAAAGGAGGTACCTCCTAAACACTTAGTTTTCATTAAATATCAATTTACAGTCTCCAATTTTGTCACAAAAAAACCAATTCCACCAACATTCCTTTGTACCATGACCTCTAAGATGTTGAACCACAAAACCCTCAATTTACTTGCAAAAGACAAGGGTTTATTCAAACTCATAATGTAGCTAGGCTAATCTAACTCAAAAAATGCATCCAACACTTCATAAATACCCTAAAAATTTCAAGAAACCATTACATATATGGTTCCTTCCACATTTTATCAAAACCCTTCTTCACCACCCTTTTTTCACTTGAAAACCTACACTATTATGCCCTAGGGCATCACCCCACAACCATCAAATTTCTTCCTTTTCCTTCTAAACCATATGCACACCAAATATATCATGTAAAAATTCATTCCACCAATACACGGGCCATGATAGTAGGTAGAATGACTAAAAAATCAATTAAACCCCAAAATAGAGCCCTCACTGGCCTTTTATAGGTAGTTTCAAAAAATTATAGAAATATCCCACAAATCTTAATGTTATACCCTCACAATTGATTCAAATAAGATATATTTCATGTCCCCTCAAAACAAAAATAGGTTCAAAGTATTTACAACTTGTACGGGTCTATACAACTCCAAAAAAGTGTAAAATAACAATGAAATTACGAAAAACTTGTATTTGATAGGAATGTTTCAATACAAACTTCAACCAAGAATGCTCGAGCCTTTCAGAGGATTTATAAACTTGTTCCATTAAAATTACAAATACCTAACACCTATAACTAACTTTTGAAACTCCTATGACCTTTCAACTTCCTAGAAGTTGCATTTTTGTGATTTTACTTATGACAACATTTACATTTTTTTTGCAACTTTTTCCCATTTGACACAAATGACTCACAAATTACCTAATTACTTATTAAATGGTTTAAATAGACCTTATTTAGTATAAATATACCTTATCTAATGCCAAAATACCATAACACCTATACTTGACATATTGACCTACAATTGTAATCTTTATTTGCTTGGTGCACCTACACCATACAACCCTTCTAAAAAAGAACTCATGTCACATGAGTTGTCTTGCACTAGTGCCACCAAGATTTACACATATCATGTAGTCTACAAATCTTCCCCACTAGTTCAAACACTGAAATCTTGCACCATACCTTGCATTCTTGACCTTTACTTTACTCAAGGATTTGATTCCACTTTTGCAATCAGACTTGATGGTCTTCTACTAGTCCCTTTATCAAAGCCAATTGATTCTTCTTCCTTCATTCCTAATAAAAAACTCTCACCAACAGTTCCTTGGATTTTCTTCCCCTTTATCTCATCTTCATGCTTGCATCTTCCCTTAACTCTTTGTGCACTTTATCCCTTTACCATTGTCATCAGACCTTCTATCTTGTCAGTACCAAGTACCTCTATACTACCATTTTTATAACCTTTTGTACCTATAGATCATAATTTTCCTTTCACCTTGCTTCCAATCAATGAAAAAATGTTTTTTCCTAGGTATCAAAAAATTATCAACCAAATTCACTGTCAACTTACCCTTCAACCCTGAATCAACCTTCTCACTTGTTGTCCCAGCATCCTCAAGCTTTGAACTGACTATAGTGCCCACATTTTTGTCATCTTTCACAACCTCTACAAGTTCTTTCTTCCCACACATGATTACCTCAGCCTCTTTACCCTTACCTTTGTCTTCTTCCACAAGTGGAGTCAAAGTAAATGTGCATCCATTTTTCTCTATGGTATAAGTACTTTCTCTCCCATCATATAATGCATGCCTATCAAACTGCCAAAGCCTACCTAGGAGTAAGTGGCAATAATCCATGGGAAAAATATCACAAAATACCTTGTCTTTATAGCCACCATTTTTAAATTCTACAAAGACTTGTTCATTGACCAAAAGAGATTTCCCATCACTAAACCAAGACACCTTATATGGCAATTCATGTGGATTTTTTTCCAAATTCAGTTTACTAACCATCTCACTTGACACCATATTCTTAGTATAGCCTGAATCAATGATAATTTTTCATACCTTGTTCTTACACTTACATGTGGTTTTGAAGATAGTCTTTATTTGCAATGGTTCCCTCTACTTTGCTTCCTTAAGTATGGTCTTCCTCATCATCAATGTTTCAGGAGCAACAAGATAACTAGAACAACTAGTACTCTCACACTTCTTTTCTTGTACTATTTGAGCCCTCCTTTCAGTCCTCTTTTCACCTTCACTAGATAAAGTGCCAAAATTTTTAGGGAATTTAAATGAAGGATTCCCAACTTCATTGTAGTTATAGCATCTTCCTACAAAGACATTTGAACTTCTACCACCACTAAATCTCCCTTTAGAACCCCTAAAACCTCCTCTTGCAATAACACCTTGCTCTTTACCTTTACTTCTTTCTTATTGTTCCTCATTTGGTTTCTTTAATGTATGGATTGATCCTATCCCTCTTGTACTATTACCTCTTCCCCTAACTAACTTTTCTTTCCTTCTTTTTATCTTTTTGTCCACCCTAATAGCCAATTGGAAACACTCTTCAATAGTCTTTAGGTTAGCAATAACTAATTCATCTTGTATATTGAATCTAAGGCCACCTAGATATCTAGCCACCTTTTCAACATCATATTCATCTCTTCTTGACCTTATACTTAATTTATAGAATTCATCAGTATAGGTTCTGACATCTAAATCCTTTTGCTTTGAACCTTATAACTTATTATACAATTGAACTTGTGCCATAAAATTTTCTTGACATGGGATTAATTCATGATAAAATGGACTTAATGAGGCCTTAATCTAGTGTTGTGAGGAATTTTATGCGTCCACACTAGGTCTTGGACCCTTGAAAATTAAATAAAATTCTTTGAATGATGTCTTGTGAAGGTGTTTTGAAGTGTTGTAAGACGTTTCTACATTCTTCTAGACTCTATTAATTACAATTCACCTAAAAACCACCTTTTTATTCATCAAAAAGTCATATTTTGAAGTGTTGTAAATTCTTGTAACAAGCTTTCACATTTTTGTAGGCATACTTTCTCTATTTATCCCTTTTTCATGCTTTATTTGACCCCTTTATGCTCTCATATGCTTAATTAAGTGTAGTTTTGAGTATTATCATGTCAAACAACATTAAATACAACATATTTCCTAAAACTCTTTTTTAGGTTCTAGGTGGGACCCATTCGCCATGGGTGGCAAATGAGTCCCCCTTGGCCCCAAATTAAAAATATTTTAAATTTCCTTTTAGGATTTTATTCAAAATCACTTGATGTCGGCCTATGATGAGGTATGAACTGGTTACTAAGTCACAAGTGTGTACAAATAAGTGTTTTTCTCCTCATTTTGACATCTTTTCTCATCTTCTATATTCACCTAATTCATTATTCATTCTTAATTCACCAATTTTCCATCTCAAGCCAAGCAACTTAGGTTTTTATCATTTCAAGGCATTAAGAGATCAATTTTTCAGACTTTCAAGGGTAGATTCTACATGTTATGTTGTAGAATTTCAAGATCAATCATCATGGAAAGGTAATCTATTCCATTATTGCATGTTTCATTCTACTCTTTCATCATTTTGGTTTAATTACCTAAATGGGGTTTGACCAAGGAAAACCCTCGTGCCCTAACAATCAAAATTTCTTGTTTTCTTCATGTTTGGAAATCATTGAAGATCACGTTGCAAAGTCAATCAAGTCATCTCTTCATCATTCAAGTCAAAGAATCAATAAAAACTCATTTTTAGACCAGAATCCAACAGTTTTAGAAATGAACACCTGTAGCGAGCAGAAGTGCAGATCTAGCTCCATAGAATCAACTCCTAAATTTGAAGATTCCTATAGGTGGAATAATTCACCACCCATGGCTAATGAGTCCCATATATAGGCCTAAAAAGTGTTTTTGTCAGAATTCAGCTCCCGACAGTCAAAAACAAGTTTACAAAACTTTTCACCAAAAACAGGATTGATTAGCCATGCATGGAAAATCAGTCCCAGTGGACATTAATAATGACTTCTGGAACATTCTATAACCTTCCATTAATATCAATCTTCTTCTAGGTGTACTTTGATCAGTCTCGTCAAAAAAAAAATCATTTATTTGAGTTTCTAGTTCATATTTGCAATCAACATTTTATTTTCTTGCATCTTGCATTAGATTAGTTTGCATTCATTTATTTACATTTTTAAGAATTCACACACATTCACATATACTTCACATCCATTTCCTATCCATCCTTACATTAATCTTGAGTGAAAAATTGTGCATTTTTGGACCCATCTTTCTACTTTTAGGTGAAAAACCCTAGAAGTGCTTGAAAGCAAGAAGGTCCCAAAAATCTATGTTTCAGAACTTCATAGTCTTTACGAAGAAATTTACCTTTAATTTTTTCTACCATCTTGTCGCAAGAAACTATCCTTGACTTACCTTTCTTTCTCCTTTGTTATTTCTCATAGTCCCACCATAGAAGTGCATGACCTTTGAGTTTTTTCTTTGCTACCTTCACCTTCTGCTCATCAAAAATATCTTCATTTTCAAAGTGGTTGTCCATGGCTGCAATACAATCAAGCAACTCTTCCTCATTAAAATTTCCACCATACATAGGGAAAAAAAATTACCTTATGTGAATCACCTTTGACTACATTGGGAAACTTTTCCATTCTCTGATCTTAAAGGTTTAATTCTTCATCTACATCTTCATACTCTTCAGCTTCTTCCTCATTTGATTCACTCTCAGCTTCATCTCTTCTCTTCTTAATTTCCAAGGAAACAAGCCTTTCCAACACAACATTATGAGATTGCAAAAGCTTGGCATGTTTCTCCTTTAACTCTTGGAACTCTCTAGAAGCACCAACAATATTAGGAGCCATCTTTACAAGTTTCTCTTTTTCACCTTCCAACCTACAAACTTCAATCAGTCAACTGCAAAAGATCTAATAACTAAGCTCTGATACAAACTAATAGTAACCTAGGTGGAAAATACCCCCCAACCAACACAATATGATTAGAATTAAACAACGAACCAGCCCCTTGAACACTATTCACTCAACTTTTCTTGAACACACACCAAGAGGCTTGTACCCCTCAAAAATTGACTTTTCTCAATACCTTTTAGAGAACGCCATGTAGATACCTATCAAACATCAAATAATACTCACAATAGGTTCTATCACAACATTCCAAAAGAATTCAAAAGGTTTCTTTAAGACAATATTGAAAACTAGTAGACTGCCTGCCTTTTAGGCCACCAAATAGCCCTCTTTTACAAAGGAGGTACCTCCTAAACACTTAGTTTTCACCAAATATCAATTTAAAGTCTCTAATTGTGTCACACAAAAACAAATTCCACCAGAATTCCTTTGTGCCATGACCTTTAAGATGCTAAACCACAAAACCCTCAATTTACTTGCAAAAGATAAGGGTTTATTCAAACTCATAATACTCGGGCTAATCTAGCTCAAAAAATGCATCCAACTCTTCATAAATACCCTAAAAAAACTCAAACAACCATTACATAGAAGGTTCCTTCAACATTTTATCAAAACCCCTCTTTAACACCCCTTTTTCACTTGAAAACCTACACTATTTTCCCTAGGGAATCACCCCAAAAACCAAAAACTTGATCCATTTTCCTTCTAAACCATATTAACTCCTAATATATCATGTGAAAATTCATTCCACCAAGACATATTCCATGACAGTAGGTGGAATGAATAAAACATCAATTAAACCCCAAAACACAATAGTCATTGGCCTTTTACAGGCAGTTTCAGAAAATTAGATAAATCTCCACCAAATATTAATGTTATACTCTCACAACTTCTTTAAATAAGAGATATTTCATGTCCCCACAAAAAAAAAAGGTTCAAATTATTTACAGCCTGTATGGGTCCGTACAACTCTAGAAAAGTACAAAATAACAGTAAAATTGTAGAAAACCCGTTGTATTTGAGAGGAATGTTTCAATAAAAAACTTCAACCAACAATGCAAAAGTCTTTCAGAGCCTTTATAAACTTGTTCCATTTAAATTCAAACTACCTAACACCTATAACTAACTTTTGAAACTCCTATGACCTTTCAACTTCCTAAAAGTTGCATTTTTTCAATTTTGCTTATGACAACATTTACATCCTTTTGTAACTTTTTCCCATTTGACACAAATGACTCAAAAATTTCCCAATTACATAGTAAATTATCTCAATAGACCTTATTTAGTTAAATATGCCTTATCTAATTCCAAAAGACCTTAACACCTATACTTGACATATTGACCTACAATTGTAATCTTCATTTGCTTGGTGCATCTGCACCACCCTTGAAAATAGTGTAATTTCACACTTAATTTGGACCTATTTTAGCACCTTTGCATTAAATACCCTTTCAATAATCATTAATAGGCCCCTAAAACACATTATTTTGGATCTTGAGGCTTATTTCAGCTAAAAACCTAACATAATCATCAAAAAAACTCAAAATATTAACAACCCACCCCAAAAATATAGGGTGGGACTCATATGCCACCTTGGGCATATGATTCCCCGTAGGTGGGACCTATACACTAGAGGTGGCGTATGAGTCCCATTTGTGGCTTTTTTAGGGATTGAGTAGGAAAATCACCTTTTAAATTCATTTTTTTGGTTGATGTCAGCTTTTGATATCTAAAAAATGATAAATTGGGTGTTAATGCCTATATAAGCAAGCTTCTAAGTCATTATTTCATCTAAGAAAGTATTTTCAAGAGAAATTTCAAGATCCAAGCATTCAAGACTCTTCAATCATTCTTTCACAAGAGCATTCGAGTTTCAAAAGCAAGAAAATTTGAAGTCTTGGAGGAGCATTAAAGTGTTTTTACGAGACTTAAAGCTCCCTTT
>VDFB02033065.1:0-41181 GCA_007258455.2 Sequoia sempervirens
TTTTGGCAACCTAGAAACCTCGGGAGGTCCCAAAGTCAATCCTTGGGGAAGCGCAATGCCAGAGTGGCCTGAATGAAATGTCATTGAAGAGGATTGCTCCTATGATGATGATGTCTATGACTTAAAAAAGTGATTTCATGCCAATGTTATGTCATTTTCTTCCTTCTCTATTTTGCCCTACTCTTTGTTGTGTTATCTCTTGTTTTGAGGCTATCCAATTTCCCTTTCATGCTCCAAGTCTCAATTAAAGTCTATGCTTTCATTCAAACCATGTAAATTTGTACTCAATTTTGTTTATTTTTATAACCAAACACTTACAATTTAAATAAGTAGGTACACTTCTTTACGCTTGTTTGGTTTTTGACAAGTGAAATTCTTTAATTTCTTTTATTTGTAGAGAATAGTTTTTAGTAACTTTTATATGGTGGGGGTTGATGAAACAAGTGTATCCATGAAGATGGTATCTTGCAATATGAAAGTGAGTGTTTACAATATCCAACGACCTTTTTTAGAATTAATAGATTCTACCTCTATGGATCTGATCTACAACTTATTACCTATTGCTCTGGGCTAAGTGAGCACAAAATTGTTGCAATTAGTTTTCTATCTCTTCAATTTCATTCTTTCCATGCTATATTAGAACCCCAAATCTCATTTCCGCTAAGAGAATTTTTAATGTTCTAGCTAGGCCAACATGCTTCATGGAGATCCATTTTAGCTTGGATTTTCCTTACATTAGGAGTTGTCCAAAGACTTGGGATAATTATTGTGTTTTTGTATCGACAAATAAATTAACCACATCAGGTGATTTCAATGCAAAGAAATTGATACCTCTTGTCTCTTCGGTTCCTCCTAAAATGTGTTGGGTTTGGCTAAAGTTTTATATTTTCTAGCAGTAGTCCATGGAGTTTTATTGTGACACATTAAGATGGTAGACTACAAATAGGTAGAAATGAGTTGGTATCACTTATGTGCAACACGTTTTTTTTCAATTTTCATTACGATTTTTACCCATACTTTTGGAGAGTATAATTTTTCTTAAAATTGTATCTAGTTTGTTTAAGGTTTTTTGTTCTTTGCATTGACCAAATCAATGTTATAGTTCATGCTTATACAATGACATTAGTATTATTTTTATTGAGTGTTACTTGCATCAAAATCCACTAGGTGATGTGTGTTCAAAAGCAGTAGCCTTATCTGTCAAACTTTAAGTCCAGAAGATTGATAAATAATTTTTTCAATGTGGATGTAGTTGTAAGAATACTATCAGTCAGGAAAGAGCTAGCACAATATGACCATAATGGTTGAAGGGAAGAAGATTTCTCTATATGAAACAAGTGGGAGCTTGACTAATTTTGATGCAGATGGCGACATTTCTTCGGAACTTGTAATTGGCATATGATCAAGGGATTATGTACTGAGTAAATTGGTTAAGCCCAAGTTCTAAAAAAGACATCCACTATAATTTTGTATAGGGTCCAAAGACATTGACACCCATCGGGTCACTACAAAAGGCTTGGCAGTATGATTAACATGCTCATTGGTCATTCTCATTGGATCATTTTGATTTGGGTTTGCAAGTTTCCATAATTGTTGACACAAATCAACATTTTTAGTAGTTCAAGGTAAGCTAATTGTATATGATAACTCACAAATAGGCCTATTATTCCAATGGTATATATTTCTCTTGAGAAAAAATATGGCTCAACAATTTCTATTATTCATTTGTTCTATTTCATAAAGCTATATAGAATGGCAGGTCATGAATGTCATATAATTGCTCTTATCACTTATTCAAGAACATGGCATAGTTTTATAATATATTGTACTTCCTATTGGTTGGGTTTGATTGTGTTTAGGTTTTAATTTGCTAGCAATTTAGTTAATAGTTCATTTGTTAATTTTATTGATTGAGGATGGATGCTCATAATATTACCTTACCAACAAATTCCATTACCTATATTTGTAGCTATCATGGTTAGCATTATGCAGAATATGGAAGCATAACAAGGTGTGATATATGTTTTGTAAAATATCCAAAAATAAGAAAATTTAAAATAAATGGAATATTTAGTGGATTATGCCATCTCTGTTTACACATACAGGGGATTTTTTTCATAGAATGAGAGTTTAAATGATATAAATTAGATTGAACAAGTCTTTAAGTTTCCTTCTCCCCAATATACAAAACATGCCAAAGGTGTTCTCTATATGTTTTTATATTTTGAGCTTCGGTTCTTAAAGAAAAATAAAGAATATGCCTCCTACGCATGTTAAATTACATATACTTTTCTATCAGCGTAACCCTTGCACCCCTTCTGGTGCAAGTGCTAGTAATAAATATATATGTCATGTGATAAATAAAATGGATGTGGAAGACCCTTTAAAAATGTGATCAAGTATTAATTATTTTAGGTAAGTTTTTTAGATAATTTATATAATTAATTTGGTGGAGCTCTATAATAAAAAAACATATATGCATGAAGTACTACTGATCTCAAACATGCAAAAACTATTTTTGTATCACATAAAATGCAATCCATAGTGAAATTGACTTTTTAAAGAGTGATTATGACACCTTATAAATACATACTTGATTATAAAAATATATAATACCTTCAATCATATAAGAAAATATAAAAATATAGATAAAAAGAATTTGATAAAATAAAAAATTTGCATAAAGATATTATTGGCATTTCACGCCCACCTTATGGCCCATCAATTATAATCAATCTGAGAGATCTTACTTGGAACATCTTGCATGCTTTTGTGTATTTGGTTGTTGCATTAGTCCCTTAGTCCTTAGTTAATTGCCATAAATTGAGAAATACAAAAAAATGCTAAGTGTGAGGGTTATTTGATTTTCCTATCTTTAGAGGGCCCAAATGGGTGTCTGCAATTCAAATTTGGAGAAAATTTTGTAAAAAACTCGACTAAGTTATGCTATTGCAAAATATTTGGGATCTTCAAGATATTGTGGAAGTTTTGGTGGTATCAAGATATATCTACATCAGGGTGAAATTTTTGCAATATCCACATTGGGATGAGAGTTCCACAATATCCACTTTAGGCTAAAAGTTTTGCAATATCCATGTCATGGTGAAAGTTCCACAATATCCACATCAAGGTGAAAGTTTCACAATATCTGAAAAGGGGGCTAGATTTTTGCAATTGGCCAAATTGACATCTGCATGGGGCTCAAATTTTTACAAGAGGCCAAAATGGCATGCTTCTGACCTATAAATTTCATCAATGTTGTAACCACTTCTGCAACTATCAAATCTAATCCATGGAGGCTCAAGAAAGGTTTTTTAACTCATTTTTCATTGATTCTAAGGGATAAAATGGCACCCATGTTGCATTTATTGATTTGCAAACTCCTTTTTGGTCAAAGGGCCATCCTTAACCACATTTTACAATGAATTTTGTGGGGGTTTCTGCACTTCTTCCACTGATTCATCAATGTGAAGTATGGCATAGATGTTAAGAATGTTTTCTCATGCCTCCAGTTCAAGATTCAATGGACATGCATGTCTTTAATTCATTTTGTTTAGTCGTGGCTGGGTTTATTTCCTCTACCACGTGCTCTTTCTTTCTTACATCCTTCTAAGGTTTAAAAATCTATTTGTGCTCATTTTTTATAAGTTCTTTTGATTTCTAGAGAAGACACTTATAATTTTATACTTCTGCAATTCTAATTTGTCTTTGTATCTTTGTATCAATAAGAATTCTCAATTTTCACCTCATCTCTCTCTTGCATCTTGTGTAAATCTTATTACCTTTGAGTGCAAGTGAATTTTGTCATCTTCTATGTATGTTTTTTGTGTTATTTTGGTTTTTAGAGCTAACTGTGGATATATGTTCCCTCTTAATTCCATGTCAAATCTTAACCTCTATGCATACCTCCAAGAAATGGTACAGTAGAGAACTATGTAGGTATCACTAGTGATTCATATTGATTCTTTGTGCTCTTTGGGTAAGAAGAAACCATTCTAAACTTGGTGCATCACTATTTCATTTTTTCCCTCTTCTCCCCTTTCGCCTAGAAGATTTAGTAATTAGGATTAGGATTAGTTCATATGCATTCAGTATTGAGTTTGAACAATACTCTTCACTTAGTTTAGACAAGGCACCAACCCTTCATTTGTAGGTTTTTGCTTCAATTATCAAGGTCCCACACCTTGAAGTCATTCCCATGTTTCACTAGAATGTTGGACACTATGTTCAACAAGGGTGCATTTCCAAGTGTTAATAGGTATGAGCACAAAGATGAGAGGTCACAAAGTAGTAATTTTTTTTTATATTTCTCTACATTTTAGAAAACATAATAGTTTCAATCTATGTATCACTTTTCAAATTTAGAAGTGTTGGCATATTTTATGTTTTGGACATACATTTACATAAATCGATGTTTATTAATGTTTTAAAAAGTGATATATATGTTTTGAGTTTTGAAATAATGTAAAGTAATAAAATAAGTTTATTGTTTGTGTATTTGTAAAAAAATAATGGATATTTTCTTTAATAAAATTGAACCTATTTTTAATTGTTGAAAAAAATAGAAATTGAGGTACATAAAACTCCACTTTATTTATAGTAAATGTTATTATTATTATTATTATTTTTTTCTGAATGTGAATCTTTGTTTTAGTTGTTTTAATGGATATATATTTTATTAAATTTCTAAATTTAGGTATATTGGATAATAACACTTTTCATAAGACTCCATATTTTTTCTCCTTTAAGACATCATATTATTTTAAAAACATTGAGAGAAATTTTCTATTATTTTTTTAGAAATGAATCAAAACCTTATTTATAGAAGTTAACATGACCTACTTGTAGTAAAAATAAAAAAGAATAATGCTAACACTAGGGGAGAGTGTCCAATAGTGGTGCGGGTACCAATAGTTGTCATAGTACATGTACATTCAAAGCCCACTATTTTAAAACTATGGAACTAGTAATTGTAAGAGAGGACCCAATAGTTGAACAAAATATGGCCATTGCATTCAAAAAGCAACAAATTATATGATGCCACATTGACACTAAAAAACATGACTTAATGCACCACTATTGGTCTAACTTTTTTTGGGGGTCTATTGTGACCCTTCAACAAAAAGTATGTTGATGACACCTTTTTTCTTAGTCTATGCGGGTGAAACAAAATATTTGAATTGTCCACGTCCTTGGCCACTAAGGGATATATTTTTTTAATGTCAATGTTGCATGTTCATTGCTATGTCGACCCATAAAATTAGGGTGCACCACTATTGGGCCCTCTCCCCTAATCAAAATATAAAGATATGTACTTAAAATTTTTATTTTTTTGATCTACATATGAGTGTTTTTAGATTTTTTAGAAAAAATAATTTGCTAGAGTAGAATTTGCAAGAATTTTAACAATTTTTACTACTTTAAAATAATCATAATTAGGTGCGAAAACACTAGCATGCATGGCTCAATTGAATAATTTTAATGAAAATTATTTTGAATAGAACTAATTTTTAGTTAGAATAGTTTTGACTAAACCCCATTGAAATGTTAATTTATAATCCATGTTCCTTCTAAGTATTTTGTCTTTTAACTTTTTTAGTCAATAATGTTATCATTGAATTCTTTCTAATTAAAACTATGTAATTCATATTTCTACCATCTTGGTAGGATGAAACATTTTTTGCCACAACATTTTTAGTTGGAAACTATTTTCTAAGATTTCCTAAAGTGTGATAAAAATTTAACTATTTATTTGTTTTTTTTAAAGAATGGCATGCAACAATGCCAAATTTTCTTTACATAAATATGAGGTTTAAAAAAAAACATATAATTGTTTTCTCAAAACAAAGTTGGCTTGAATACCAACTACTTTGTATACATATTTTCTAAAAATTTAGATGGTATCTCTTTGAAATATGTGAGTTTTACCAAAATAATCTAAGATTATTCAAACTACATTCAAAATGCAACTTCTATTACTATTTTTTTCTAGATTTTATGGATAACTCTTCAAATTGTTATACAAAATTATCTTATGTCAATTTTTTCAATGTTTTGATTGTCATTAAAAGATGTTGATCAAATCATTATTAGCTTGCATTGACCCTTAGCATGCATTTATTTATTAAGAGCACATGTCTCCACCCTTTGGTTCTAGTGTAAGTTTCTATTTAATGGTCATTTGGGCATATAATTATATATTCTAGAAATGACAATGGCCCGAAAGAAATTTTACAAGTTTATCACTAAATTTATTTCTTTAGGTATTGATTTTGAACCTAAAGAATTCTAAGTAGACACTTCCTTGAGTTTGATAGGACAATATAATTTGAATAATAATTATTTTCTAGGTTATTTTCTTAATTGAATCGGGCTTCAAAATGTATTCTTTAGAGTTGGATTCAATATTCTTGGTAGTCTTTGGAATCAAGAAAATATCGCATAACCAATACAAAAAGTGTAAGTAAAAGTAGACTTTCAAACATCTATAGAACCCATCTAATCTTAATCTATATAGCCGAAAAACTTATTATCCTCTAAATAATAAAATCTAAGACCATTACTTAATGTCCCTAATATATATTTGAGAATCCTCTTAGCCACACTCCGATGTGTTTATGTAGGTTCAAACATGAGCCTAGATTTGAAGTTCACTGCATATGGAATATCTAGTCAAGTACATCAAATTGCCAACCAACTATTTATATACAACGGAGCTCCCTAAATTTGACACATTTGAATTAGACAACCTAAGTACCCAACTTTAATGGGTTTTGTAGCATTTTTTTGAGACATGAATATTCCATCTTGATTCTTCCATACTTCTTTACAAAGAAATAGTACAAATGTCCCAAATCTATCATCCCAAATTTTACAATCATAATAGATCTAAACTCTATAAATAAAGAGGGATTGTGTCTATTGTAGATAAGATCACCCATATAAGGAATAAGCTAAAAATATCATTAGCTTTTGGATCTTGATATAAATATTAGGATCTAATTGACTCATTGGAAGACCTTTTGCTATAGGCATAAAGTCTATCCTCAAATACCATGCCCTTGATACCTACTTAAGACCATATAACACCTTATTCAATATGTAAACAATTTTCTTTAAAATTCCAAAACTTCTAGATTGTGACTTATATGCCTCCTCATCAATATTTTCACTAAAAAAGCACTCTTTACATCTATTTTGATAAATTGTCTAACTTTGCTAAGTTACTAAACCCAATACTAGTTTGATAGTATCCATCTATGCTATAGGAGCAAATATTTTAGTGTAGTCAATATCTTTATGTTGAGTTTATAGTTTGGCTTTTAGTCTAACCTTAATATTATCAATGCTTCCATCATATTTGTACTTAATTTTTACCGAAAAATTCTTACCATGACATAAATAAATCAAATCTTGTGTGTCATTTATTTCTCTCGTTGTTTATTTCTCAACCCACTCTTATTTTAAGTGAGGTTACTTAAAGGTTTTTGGCTCATTATTTTCCATGAATGAAGTCATCAATGCATATTTTAATTTTTCTTATGATTGTGTTGTCATTTTCTCAAAATTTGATACTAGCATAAGAGGATGGATGATTCTTTTGTGCCCCCATTTTACATTTTTTATACTTTCTTATTTCTACACTAGAGGATCTTCAATTTCTATTCTTCTTCTTCTTCAACTTCATTAGTCACCATCTCTTTTCCCTTTGTTTCCTTTTCTTGGATGTATTTTGTTAATTTTTAAATACATCTAATTATTGTGAGGTTCTTTCTTAATACTCTCTTTTTTGTTGATTACTTAACACATTACATTTATACATTAGTTCTACATACTCTAGTTGTACAATTTCTCATAAATCTTTAGATTTTAGTAGAGTCTACATCCTAGTACACCAATAGGTAAATTTGTCCCCTTCAAATAGATGAATTAACATTTAAAAAGTTATATTCCCTTCCATACTTTCCACAAAGAATATACGTACAATAACTTGAAAGCACAACACAAAGCCTTAGAGAGTTACTTGCAAATAGATATCCCATTATCCCTTAAATGGGTTCAACACACACCCAAATAAAACCTTTATATTAGTTTACTTTGGTGATGACCTTCTAATGAGTCGAACAAATAAAGACTAAGTTAATTTCTAACAATATTATAAACTATATATAACCATATGAACAATAAAACACTAACCAAAAGCACCATATGATTAAGCTACTATGGTTTAAAAGCAAATCTTAAAAAAACTATAAAAAAAATATTAAAGACTTTAAGCAGTCCCCCATTTTTTCATATAAAAGAGAGCTAACCTCTTCTTTTTCCATTCATATGGAAATATTAAACATGAAAATGTTTTAACGACAAAATTCCAAAGCAAAAGTAAAAGCCTTTGTCATGCATTCAATAAAGTGAATGTTTTCATGATGTTTGATACTACGTTTAAAAATAAAATGTAGTATATATTCCACGTGCACTACAAGCTCTACACGCCTTCAATAAGGGTGTCCTATCCACTCTTTACACTTCAAGTCATTATAAACAAGACTATTTTATGTGTTTTTTTAATCTTTTTATTTAATCTTTTTATAAGTCTCTGCTGCTACAACTTACCTAGTTCACACTTCATAATTTCTTGTGATCTGTTATTGTAGCACTCTACAACTCTAGTTTAAACATAGACCTCACTGATTTCACAATTTATATAACTACCATTTCTCTATAGCTCAATCATCTAGGAGAAAGAAAGATATCAAGGCAACAAGCATTGCCCTTAAAGATAGTTTTAAGTGAACAAAGTTATGATTTTTCAATTTAGATGATTAGCCTTGGGACTTAGATCTGTATATTTGAGGGTTCTTCAAAACATCGTTTCATTATGTTTCAAAGGAGTGTGGTTTGAGTTCTTAAACTCATTCAAGGTTAATCTATTGATTTCAGCATTCTTTTCTTGACACCATCTTTAGTTTTCACAGGGACCTAGTAGCTTGGACCTTTTTGGCTTCTCCCTTGTACTTAGAAATGGATTCAAGGTTAAATGATCAAGATATTTGGGCTTCAGTTAGACGACTTGCTTTGGACAGAAGGATTAAGCACTATTCAATCTTACACAAGATTTTATTAGTGGGGGAAGGCGACTTTTCTTTTTCTTTAGCTTTGGCCAATGCATTTGGTTCTGCAGACAACATGGTTGCCACCTCACTTGACAGCAGAGGTCTAAAATCTTCTCTCCAAGTTCTGTTTCTATTGCTCTGTTTTCCTCAGTAATCCTTGTTTTGTTTTTGCTAGTATTTTTCTTGTGTGCTTATATGTCTCCCAAAAATACAGAGAAGATCATAAGTTCGTATGAGTCGGGCCAAAATAATCTTCAGAATTTGGAGAAGCGCGTAGCAATGGTATTGCATGGTGTTGATGCAACAACAATGAATAAGCTTGAGATTATGAGGGAAACATGGTTTGATAGAATTGTCTTCAACTTCCCTCGTGCAGGTTTCCTTGGGAACGAAAAGGATAAAAAAGTTATCAAGTAAGTTTTTTTCAATTTTAAAACCTTCCCTAGTGCAATAAAATTTATCAATATGAAATAAAAATTTATTTCAAAGGGATTTCCATGGACTGTGTCTTGCAAAATGTAGTCTTTCAATTTATCTCGGCTTTTTAACAAATTCACTTTCAATAATTCATCACCGTCAATAATTCATCGTCAATAAATTCACTTTCAACAATTCATCGTCATGACAAATTCATCTTGTGGAAAATTCACTGCCAGCAATATGATATGAATTGCTGGTGGGAAATTTTCCACAAAATGAATTTGTCATTACAATAAATTGTTGACGATAAATTATTGGAAGTGAATTTATTGATGGTGAATTTTCCTAGAACCATTTATAACTGACCTAAACTCTGTTTTGTTGGACAGAAAGCACCGTCATTTGTTGAAGATGTTCTTCAAGAATGGAATGACCATGCTTAACAAAATGGGAGGAATCCATGTCACCCACAAAGAAGGAGATCCTTATGACAAGTGGAAGTTAGTGGACCAAGCAGAAAAATGTGGGTTGCTTCTGAAAGAATCGGTGAACTTTGAGAAAGCAAATTATCCTGGCTACACTAATAGAAGAGGAGCTGGACCCAACATTGGTGAGACTTTCTTCTTGGGGGAGTGTCGGACTTACATGTTCGTCCTAAGGTAAGAATCCTACCATGTCCAGCTCAGTATTTCTTCTTCTGATTGTAAGGAAGCAAAGGTGCGCGGAATCGCTTCCTACGCTAATCTTGAGAGGATGATTATGCAAATTCAACTAACTATTATAGAGATTTCAATGGACAAATAAACATGCATAAATGAAATATCACAATAAACACATAACACAGTAATTACCGTGGGGAAACCCTTCCAGGAGAAAAACCCCACCCTCCAAAACCCGCACAATGTATTATCAAATCAAGAAGATTACAATACACTTGCAATGCAAGTTCTTACAGGAGCGCATCACCACAACTCGAACTCGGACTCGGAGAGACTCCTTCTAGCACCCAGTCTTGCAAACTGAACTCGATGATTCAAACACCTCCCCAAGCCCTCCTTTTATAGTGATTTACAACCTGGAAACCATTTGTGGTTTTACAAAACCATGGGCCAAAACCATGGGCAAAACAACCATGCCACATGTTACCCACTTGTCATTTGTAACTCCAAGATGGAAAAACAACCAAGTTAAAATAGCATTTTCGTCCATAATTTTGTCCTCTAGTTTAGACCCCCATAAAAGTTATACAATGAGTTGTTTATACTCTAAAAATAGCCCTCCTATATTCTACTAGGGACAAGGCACATTTTTTAACAACTCATACACCTTTTTCCAACACATAAACATGTGGAGAATTACCACAAACAAATTCTAGAATTTTCTGGAAAAAGCTTGCAAGGTTGAGACACAATTCTCAACATTCTCCCACTTGTCGAACACCTTGCAAGAGTCAGGGGATCCAAAGTGTCATGGACTTAATTGCTAGGGGCCGAGAGCCCCATAGACTCTGAACACCATCTGAATTTCTCTGTGCTCACAGGCTTAGTTAATGCATCAGCAACATTCACCAAAGTCTCCACCTTCTCCAGCTTCACCTTGCCGTCCTCGACCATATCTCTCACAAAATGATATTGTACATCAATGTGCTTGGTCCTGGCATGAAATGTCGGTTCTTCGCTAGGCAGATTGCACTCTGACTGTCACTATAAATTGTCACTGCACCCTGTTTGAACTCTATATCTGAACACAATCTCTTTAGCCAGATGGCTTCCTTGCAGGCATGAGTAGCTGCCATATACTCTGCCTCTATAGTGGACAAAGCGACCACAACTTGTTGCTTGCTCATCCAACTATTTGCACCACCGAATAATGTAAACACATATGCACTGGTGGATCTTCTTTTATCAACATCACCGGCCCAGTCTGAATCCACGTAGCCTTGAATATCCAAGGAATGCTCGTTTCCTATTCCATGGAAACAAATAGAGTACTTTGAGGTACCCCGTAAGTATCTGAAAACTCTTTTTATTGCATCCCAATGTGCTCTTCCTGGATTAGACATGTAACGGGAAAGTACTCCCACTGCTTGGGCAATGTCTGGTCTTGTACAAACCATAGCATACATCAAACTTCCAACAACACTCTGATATGGTACTCGACTCATCTCTTCCATCTCCAATGGGGATGTAGGACACTGTGAGCTAGAAAACTTTGTTCCCATAGTAACAAGAACACTCAATGGTCTGGAATCCTGCATATTGAATCTTCTCAGAACAGTACCAACATACTTACTCTGGCCTAGCCAAAGCTTCTTATATTGTCTATCTCTTATAATCTCCATTCCCAGAATATGCCTTGCTGCACCAAGATCTTTCATTTCAAACTTTGTTGAGAGCTGAGATTTTAATTCTGCAATCAAACCTTTTCCTTTGCCAATAAACAACATGTCATCGACATACAAGGCAATAACCAGGAAATAATCACCATCAGACTTGTAATATATATAGTGATCAGATTTAGATCGCACAAATCCCAAACTCAAAACATATGTATCAAACTTCTGGTACCACATCCTAGGACTTTGTTTTAAACCATACAAGGATTTCTTCAACTTACAAACCAAATGACTTTTACCTTTCACCACAAAGTGCTCTTGGCTGTGTCATATAAATTTCTTCCTCCAAATCTCCATGAAGGAAAGTTGTTTTCACATCCATCTGCTCAACCTCTAGATCATAAGCAGCTGCAATAGAAAGTAAAAATCGAATGGATGTCATTTTTGCTACAGGAGAAAAAATTTCACCATAATCAACTCCTGCAACCTGGGAGTAACCTTTTGCAACCAAACGTGCTTTATACTTCTCAATGCTTCCATTTGAACCCATCTTCCTTTTGAACACCCATTTACAACCAACAGGCTTTTGTCCTTCAGGCAATGGTACAAGGTCCCATGTGTCATTCTTCTTAAGAGCTGCATCTCTTCTTCCATGGCTATTTTCCAGGACTCTGAATCATTCATACCAAGAGCCTCTTCTACAGATCTCGGTTCATCAATATTAGCATTCAAAGCAAATATACACCTCCAATCATTAGGAGAATATCCATACCTTTCTGGTGCTTTCCTCTGTCTACTAGACCTTCGAACAAGATCTGGTTCAGGTTCAGGTTCTCCCTCTTCCTCTGATGATTCAGAACTTGTAGAGCTCTCCTCAACATCTTGTCTTTCTAAGGGCCTCGATTCAACTTTCTCAGGTGTAGCAGGCAGTTGAATCACATCTTTCTTTTCTTCCATCTGTTCTGGCTGCACTATAACAGAAGAAGGCTTAGTTTCTCTAAAAATAACACTTCTGGAATAAAATACCTTTTGTGCAACAGGATCCCAAAGCTTGTATCCTTTCACACCATAACTATATCCAATGAAGATACATTTGACAGCTTTGTTGTCCAATTTTGTCCGCTTCTCCTTTGGCACATGAGCATATGCCTCACAACCAAACACTCTCAGATGTCTAAGTGAAGGCTTGTGGCCCGACCACGCTTCCATTGGCGTCTTATCAACAAGAGCTGATGTAGGAGACCTGTTTATCAGGTAGCAGGCAGTGGCAACAGCTTCAGCCCAAAACTTTTGTTCCAGTCCAGCTCCACTCAGCATACTCCTAGCCTTCTCCATCAAGGTCCTGTTCATTCTTTCTGCAACTCCATTCTACTGTGGAGAATACGGAGTCGTCTTCTCTCTTTTAATACCACAATCTTTACAAAATGTGTCAAAATCATTAGAGCAATATTCACCACCATTATCAGTTCTCAAACACTTTATCTTCTTTCCAGTCTGCAACTCAACCATTGCTTTAAACTCTTTGAAACGACTGAAAACTTCAGCTTTACTCCTAAGAAAATAAACCCATGTTCTTCTACTGAAATCATCAATGAAAGAAACATAATAAACTGATCTACCAATAGAAGAAACATCAACTGGACCAAATACATCTGAATGGATAAGATCCAAAATACATGAAGACTTATGAGAACTCGAGTAAAACTGAATACGATTTTGTTTACCATAGATACAATGCTCACAAAAATCAAACTCAAGATTGTAGTCATTCAACCCATCAACAAGGTTTTTATTTTTCAAGGTCCGTAGACCCTTCTCACCTATGTGGCCGAGTCTTTGGTGCCATAACATGGTCTTCTCTGCAGGTAACTTTGATTCGGTAGATAGAGCACCCTTGGGTACCCAAAAACCACGACCATCTGTTGAAAGAGAAACCCTCTCCTTCTCCAACAAAGTAGTCATTTTCACAATCTTATCAGAAGTACTATTGCACTCAACCGTGCATGCATCAAGTTGGTACAATGTACCCAATCTGCTTCCTCTTGCTATTACCATAGCACCTCTCACCATTTTCACACCTGCTTCAGAAAACTGTATAAGCACACTCGCATCTATTAGTTTGCTAACAGATAACAAATTTCTTGCTAGTCCTGGGATATGCAAGACACCATCAAATCTTCTAATTCTACCATCAGAAAATTTCACACGAATACTTCCACGACCAACAATATCAAGAATTGAGTTATCACCCAAATACACTTTACCACCATCAAAATTTTCATACTTACTAAACTAGTTTCTATTAGGAGTCATGTGGAAAGAGGCACCTGAGTCTATCAACCATGCATTGTCACCTGCATGAGTGGCCAAGGCTGCGATGAAAGCGTCTCCATCTTCCTTCTCGGACCCAGAATCATAATCTTGCTTCTTCTTCTTCTCCTCTTTGCAGTCATTTCAGAAGTGTCCAGGTTTGCCACAATTCCAGCAGATTGCCTTGGACTTACCAGAAGATTTTGATCTCCCCTTATTCTTGGACTTAGAATGGCCATGCTGCTTTTCGTTCTTGCCTCTTTCTTTTGGTCTTCCTCGAACACTCAAAGCCTCTTTGGCATTCAGAGAGACCTTCCTTCTCATCTCCTCAGAAAGTAGAGAACCAACAACGTCCTCCATCTTCAAGACAACTGAAGTGCTCCCTATGGCCATGACAAGGCTGTCCCATGAGTCTGGCAATGAACACAACAAAGTTTGACATCTTTCTTCTTCATCCATCTTAACCCCAACTGAGGTCAACTGAGTCACCAACATATTGAATGTTTCAAGATGTTCAGAAATTTGTCCACCTTCTTCCATTCTCAAGGAATACAACTTCTTCCTCAAGAAAATCTTATTCACAAGTGATTTTGCTTGGTAGATCTCACTTAGCTTCTTCCAAAGCTTCTTTGCAGTAGATTCTTCATGGACATTAATCAGAATTGAATCTGCAAGACACAATCTGATGAGACCTTTAGCTTTTCTATCAGTCACATCATATTGTGCAGCTAAAGTTGGATCTGTGGGCCTTAGCGTATTCTCATCCACCGCATCCCATAGATCTTGATCAATTAACAGATCTTCCATCTTCAGCTTCCACATCTCAAAGTTTGTGCTAGAAAACTTTTCTACATCAATCCTCCCCGATATGCTTGTCATCTTTGCAATCCTGCAATACAGAAATGAAAACCTCTGCACAAGCTCCCACTCAAACCTTGATTAGCTCAAAAAACCCTGTACCCAACAAATAGAACCAAAATTGGACAGGCTCTGATACCACTTGTAAGGAAGCAAAGGTGCGCATAATCGCTTCCTACGCTAATCTTGAGAGGACGATTATGCAAATTCAACTGACTATTACAGAGATTTCAATGGACAAATAAACATGCATAACTGAAATATCACAATAAACACATAACACAGTAATTACCGTGGGGAAACCCTTCCGAGAGAAAAACCCCACCCTCCAAAACCCACACAATGTATTATCAAATCAAGAAGATTACAATACACTTGCAATGCAAGTTCTTACAGGACCGCATCACCACAACTCGAACTCGGACTTGGAGAGACTCCTTCTAGCACCCAGTCTTGCAAACTGAACTCGATGATTCAAACACCTCCCCAAGCCCTCCTTTTATAGTGATTTACAACCTGGAAACCATTTGTGGTTTTACAAAACCATGGGCCAAAACCATGGGCAAAACAACCATGCCACATGTTACCCACTTGTCCTTTGTAGCTCCAAGATGGAAAAACAACCAAGTTAAAATAGAATTTTCGTCCATAATTTTGTCCTCTAGTTTAGACCCCCATAAAAGTTATACAATGAGTTGTTTATACTCTAAAAATAGCCTTCCTATATTGTACTAGGGACAAGGCACATTTTTTAACAACTCATACACCTTTTTCCAACACATAAACATGTGAAGAATTACCACAAACAAATTCTAGAATTTTTTGGAAAAAGCTTACAAGGTTGAGACACAATTCTCAGCACTGGTTTTTAAGCTTGTAGTAATGTATTTTTCACTTATACATGAAATATATCCTTTGGCATCTCCAGCTATAATGACCTAAAACATTTTGCGCAGCCTAAAATTTCTTCGCAAGGTCATCTAGAGATTCTTAAAGCAGCTATTTTGGAGCTTGAAACAGAAAGGCAAAACATAGAGGCAGCTGAAACTGCAAAAGCAAATTGGGAGTCTTCATTTAGTGACCTGAGGACAGTCGCTGATAAAGCACTGAAGGAAAGAGATGATGTTAGAAGGCAAAAAGATAAAGCTTTAAGAAAAAAGGCAAAAATTACCAAACAGAAAGAAAAGATTGCCAAGGAACTACACGAGGCCTTGCGATTGAAAGAGGAAATCGGAAGGCAAAGAGATAATGCCCTCCACCAAAAGGATCAAATTTGCAGAGGGAAGGAAAACATTACCAATCAATTAGCTGAAGCCCTTGGTGAGAGAGATGAACTCAGAAGGCAAAGAGATAATGCCCTCCACAAAGTTTGGAGAGAGAAGGATATTACCAAACAATTAGCCGAAGCTTTGAGATTAAAGAAGGTACAGTTAAGCAAGAGAGACGAGGAACTCCAATCTGCAAAGATCAAAGCGTATTTTTTTTTTGTGTATTGTTTTATATTTTTGTTATCATTTGCAAAATTAGTTGAAGCTTTGAAATAGAAACAAGATGCATCAAACGAACATGTATTATTTGAGAGTTTGAATTTGTTAGAAATGTGTTTATATTTTTTATGTTTTAAAATTAGTGTCTTTTTAATTATTTAGATTTTTTATTTGTATTTGTTATTTTTTATTAATGTGATTTTAAAGTGCATTTAAATTGTGAAATTTTTTTTGACATGTCTATTAATATTCACATATACATTGCAGTTGAATAAAAGAGTTTTATATTTGATTATTTGTAGATGTTTTTGATTAGAACTATAAACCAATTAGAAATGGGTTTTTGAAAGAGCCCAAACTCTTGTACATGAAACTACCACAAAATTTCTTGTTGTATAATCAACACTATCTAACTTGTATTATTATTATTATATTGTGAAGAGTTAATTTTTATGCAATAGTGAAGAAGGTTATTGTGCTATTTTTTTTTTTTAACTTAAAAAAGTTTTCCTAGATAAAATATTGTGCATTGTATATTAGCTTTAATATTCTATATACACTACAAATTCATTAAGCTTCTTTTTCCTATAAAAGATGAAAAAAGTCAAAAAAAAATATAGTTGAAACTACATTCATATATGACTTGGAACTCAAGAAAATCAATGAAGGAGACAAACAAATATTCTCTTTATAAACTAGCACTTGCACCGAAGGGGGTGCAAGGGTTATGTCGATAGGAATATATAGAGTAGTAAGAAGGGGAGTGACGTGCATTGTAGAATTTGTTTAACATTGTTTGTATTTTTTTACAAAGTAGATGTAATACATATTTCAGGATACAGCCAGACGCTAGTAGTAGAACAAAACAAACATTACAAAAAGATAATAAAGAAGTAAAACATAAAATGTGTTCATTCTATCTTCTTTGAATTATATAGAATTAAATATACAATGTGTTCATTTCATCTTGTTCAAATTAATAAAGAAGTAAACATACAATGTGTTCATTCCATCTTGTTCGAATTATATAGATAATGTCAATAATATATAGAGAACACATTTGACATGTTTTGTGTACTCCCAAATATATACAATTTTGTTTGAATGAAATACAAATTGTTTGGAATATATATTCTATGAAAAGAATTGACGTATGTGTAAACTAAGATGGCATAATCCTCTAAATAGACCATCTCTATTTTTAATTATGTGTTGAAGGATATAGGCCATTATGTTCTTGAAGCAAGTTGTAAGTATTTGGCCTTAGTTTGTAGCAGTGTATGGAATGTAATGGGTGGATGCATGGAAAAATGAATGGATGAAGGGATATGTGAGGCATGCAAATGATGGTAGGGATTATAATTTGGATTGTGGATGGTCATTTGGAGAGATTTTTATGGCTTAGATAATAGTGGGTAAGGTGAATGGTAATGACCCATGTGAAGAAATATACCATAAGCAAGTGTTAAGTGTACACTAATCGTCGACCAAGATCAAAACGATTTGGAATATGGATGGCGATCGATGAACATGGAATTGATAGATTGTTCATGGGTGAACGGATTTATCATGGATAAGATGGATCAAGTGTTAGATATAATATGGATGGGGTGAGATGCTTCTACCTGATTTGGTGCACGTAGATGCTTGATGCACACATCACGATAGGGAGCTTGCAGAATCCTCATGATAAAGAGTTGCTGTCAACACACGGTTAATGCGAGATTTGGATATTGTGGATGTCAAAGTTTATGGTGGTGTACGTTGAGAGATATGAGATGTAGATTGTTTGGTTGACAGTTTGGATCTTTTTTTTTCCAAACTTTGGAAATGAGCAGTGGTAGGTGGAATTGGCGATTCGGTTGGGACAAACTTTTTCATATATCTTGTAGGTCACTCTTGAAGCTTTCTTGTGCACTGTTGGAATTTTTTGATGGATGAACTTCCCTTTTTGATTTTTTTCCCCATAATTTCTTTGACCAATGGAGGTTGATAGGGATGATTTTGTTTTGCATTTTTTGGTATCCATTTAAATTTTATTTGTCCATTTTTCTTCAATGATTATTTGATCTCATTCATTTGTTCCTTTCTTTGATATACCTTGTTCTCATGTGGTTGGGCATAGTTTGTGGATAGGATGATGCATGAATGCTGATTTAAATTATAAATAGTTGTAGCATTGATAGCAGTGAATCACACAATTCATTTAAAGTAAAACTTAATAAATAGTTATCTAATGAGATGATCTTAAGTGGTGAATCACGAGGACTTCTCTAGTGGTGCTGTCAGTTCAAATCCCCAAGAGGCATGTCAAAAGTCAAATTGAATAACTTGCTGTATCCAACCAGCCCAAGATCCAAGTTGGGTACAGGTTGTACCTACAATGTAAGCAATAACGTGGATCACAACATCTATGCCCAAGGTTACCCAGAAATAGGAATTTAACAATCAAAACTACCACATAGTTGTAATATTGTCATTAAAAAACAAACCCTTATTATGTCACAATCCCGTGCTTGCTGCAACTAAGAAAATTAACATGTTTCAGCAAGTCAGGCCCCCTAACACCACAAGCAATGCATTTTAAATAAACCCTTCAACCGTTGCATTACACGGGCTTTCATTTTGTACCAAGATGAATTCAAATGATAGGGAAGCACAAGCACAACTTGATGGAACAATGCATATTAATGTCTGAGAGATTATCTTTAATGTAAGTCTTTGGAACAAAATTATAACTTGAGTGTCAGAATCAACTGTGTTTGAAGATATTTGCTTAAAGCAGAGTTGCTAGATATTTCTCCCTTGTTTGGATACACTTATCCACATATAGGATACTAGATAGATATATGACACTCTTGGATATGGGACGAATACTGTATCTAGACATATCCATAAATATTAAAGATATATCCAAATGTGCGACTTCTTTTTACAGTGTGAAAAAATCTCTGAAATTGTCTTCCATATATTCAAAAAGTTCAGTTTTCTTACCCACTTTTAGAACCTTGTTGGATATTCAGCCAATGGTGATTCCATTTTTTTAAAATAGTAGGCCATTGTTATTTAATGCCTTTGAAGCTGAGATGAGTTGATGTCTATATAAAGACTTCTCAAGGAAAGACTAAACGGTGACAGTACTAACAGTTGCAGCAATTCTGGTGTAGCAATGGTTGGTGGGTCTTTGCATGTTGTGGGTGTTTCCCAAGAAAGAGCAGGGAGATACCAAGGTCGTTCAACTATCTATGTGGTAGTGGCATCCATAATCGCTGCTGTTGGGGGCTCTATATTTGACTATGATATTGGTATATCTGGTAAGTACAAGTTTTATTTACAAGATAGTTTTCTTTTTGTGGAAAAAGATGAATTTGAGCCATTATATTATTGGAGAGTATGTATGCCAAACAAGAATGAGCACGCAAATATTGTGGTAACTAAGAGTGAACCTTAAACATAGATATTGCAATCACAACCAAATTCAAAGCTAGCATTAAGGCAAGCCCAATAAGATACACAACAAAAAAACATCTTAAGTAATGTTAGGATGGCTTGCTACTTAACTCCTCAAATGTGTGTTACTTTGGAACTCCACTTAATAGCATTATTCTTTCAAAAGGGAAATTGGCCTTAATTTTCATATGAAAGATCATAAACAACATCTCACTCCTATATCCCCTGGTTTTTATTATTGCAATGCCAATAATGGCTAATGGTAAATTGTTATGGCTACTATCAGACTGACATGAATCCCACCAACATGCCCTAGAATAAATCTAAAATTTTGGGTGTTATCTCATGTGAAAGGAGGTTTATCATTCCAATTTGTGTGCTGCTATTGGCCCATGAAACAAATTTAGCTCTGGAACTACAAAAAGCAGATTTTTACAAGATAACTTAGAGAGGCTACTATTCAGTGGGGCTAAAAGTTTGAACCATCCGCTTAAGAAATTTATTGCCAAAGTGGAGGCCTGTATTCTTAAACAATTTACACATAATATAACACCAAAACACTTACTTCCAATAGTGTATGTAAAACCCCTAAACTACTGCAACGAAGCTATTAATTCCATAGCTAATGTTCTCATTTTGTTGCATAAAGCACCTTAATTCACTCTGCAACACCTTCCGAGAAAATCTAAAAAATTTCTTTCAAAAGATTACGAGGTAATAGCAAGTTAAATAAAATAATAACATTGAACATACCAGAAGATTTTAGGAGAAAATCAATATACCTAGCAACAATATGGGCAGTATCAAGTCCCCTAGCACTGCCTGTGTCGAACTCCAAAAAAGTATGAGATACTAATCTTAATCGGTGCTGATTGAACTGAAACATCATTAGATTTTCACACATACCGAGATAAACCTGCTTTCCATAATCCCTACATACCCCAAATGTAAAGAATCAAAGAGTTGGAAATTATTCAAAAATTTCTATGCACTATATAATTGTTTCTTTATTGAGCAACCCAGTTTGCAAGCAATCAAAGTGCAACAAAAATGATTATTTAAGAATAAGACTAACTATGCAATTCCCATCCACCAGTGCGTCTATAGAACATTACACCACAGTATTGAGAGCTTCTTGACCTAGGCCCTCGCCCGCTCTTCTTTAACTGGTCTTGTTGTTGTGGTGGCAGAGGCAAAAGCTTCAGCCTTGCATCTGACCAGAAAACCCCAGAAAGCTGGTTCTCAGAAGAAGCAATGACGAAATCTAAGGAATTTTTTGGGGAGGAAAATTGGCATGTGATATAAGTCTGGAATCGGGGTTTGTCACTTGGCATTGTTGTCCATGGGAGATGCAGAAGCATAATCTAACATTTGCGACTTCTTCATTTAACCAAAAAGGAAAACAACAATATTTTCCCAAACTACTAAAATCTCACCTCTTCTTTGGATCCCGTACCGTAAAAAGCCATAGCAGTAGCGTCAAGAAAAAGAATGCCTCCAACGTTAAGTAGTGATATCCTGGTTCCTCTGACTTCAATGCCATCACATGAGAAAGGATATTTAAAATTTGCAGATAATATCTCATACAAAAGAATGCGCTGGCGAAAAGGAGTAGTTATTAGCATTGAAGTTCGATGTAAGGAAAATCCCATAATAAATATAATTGCTTTCAAATTCAAAGCCTGATCTGATAAGTGTCACACGTCTTCTTCGTCTAGCTTCCTATGCTTTGAAAGCTATTGCAGTCAATGCTATGAAGAATGGTCAGGATCGTCCGAACTATCTAGCATGCCCTCACTTAGAGTGTTTCCTACAGTCACGCATCAATCTCACAATAAATGAAAAGTATCGGCTAAAGATTAACTTGGAAAACACTTCCCCAAGCGCTGCAAGTTGGCTCTAACAGTACGACCGACGGTGAACTTGACCACCAATCCACTAAAGTTTGGCCTGAAACCATGGTAGTTTAAGGGCGTGAGACTTGTTTCAGGCCAAAAGCTCATGCATAATATAGCCTATCGGCTAAAAAGTACACTGTAGAGAAAAATAAAAGATTGACAAGCAATTACAATAGTGGAAGCAACAAATAAAAAATAAATATTTTGAGGAAACACAATGATGTTGCCAACCAGATGGAAGAAATTACTTGTAGGAATATTTTTGCATCTTGTTACTTTTGTCATTAAAATCATTCCTTGAATATACTATCAAAAGAAATAAGCATAAAATAATGATTTATTTTAGTAGTGAAGACTTTACTCATAGTAAAGGAAATAGAACAACAATGCAAATAACAAAGAATATTGATCTGTAGATCATACATAAGATAAATATGCAAAGATCCAATATATATATATATATCTATTGTGAAAGGGGACATAGTCTATTAAAAAAAATCTCACAAGTAAACTAAAATTAAAATAACATGCAATCTAAACTTAACAATACATGCAAACTATACAATGGGTATTACTCTTTCATTCTCCCTTGTAATGACCATTGGGAAGAACTTGAAGCAAACTTCAAAGTGTCTAAAATCTATTATGAGCTAGTGGTTTCATGACTATTGTAATATCTAATCTCATCTATAATATTATACAATCTCAGCTAGTACTTGTTGAACAAACTCTCTAATATATAGTTATGTTGAATCTCAATATGCTTGGTCCTATTATGAAATAATAGATTATTCATCATTATATTGTACTCTAGCTATCACAAGTGTCATTCATTTCTATTATTTCTAACTCACTATTGGTTTCTTCAAACCACTCTTTTTTATTAAGATTGTTTAAAGTTCTATGGCTCTTTGGTTTCTAATATTTGAATTATCAAGGAGAATTTTTGCTTTTGCTTGTGACCCTCTTGTCATTTTTTAAAAATTTGATTCCAACATAAGAGTTGATGGATGACTATTTTCTATCCTTCTTTGATATTTTATTATTCCCTCACTTAAGGATTTAGGTTCTTTAACTATGTAATTACTCAATTTTAAGTATTTTAATTTTGAGGATCAACAACCTATTTTAATATTTCCTATGGACTAAGGAAAATTGCTATGGAAACAATTTTAAATTAATTAATTTAATTGTTCGACCTAAACTAAATATTATTTTTAAACTTGGCAAATTAGACCAATTAAATATTAAAGTAATATTAATTATTGTAATTTCTAAATTTTTTTTGTAAGATACATTATGATAGATTCTATGAAAAGTTATTAATGGGGAGTTACAAATCAATGTAAATGAGGAGTTATAGTTGGTAATCAATGAAGGAATTACAAAGAGCTAATTTTGGGAAATCATCTTGAATAATTCAAATATTATTATTTTATGGAGATTTATGTACATTGAAATGATATAGTAGTTCAAATCCTTAGCAACTTCAACAACCTTTAAGTAATGCAAGATATAGCAATTCTACTTCTAACCAGATCAATAGCAGTGAGAAAGAAATAGAGGACACACACATGCACAAGGAGAACACCACATTTATGTGGAAAACCCAATGAGGGAAAAACTACAGTGAGAGTTAACTCATAATATAAAGGCTCACTACCAAAAGGATGTGCAAGAAAGATCATTGCCTTAGAGCAAGATACAAAATGACTTGCAAACCTAAAGCCAACACAACTTCAGGGGCAAGATACAAAGGACCCAATGAGATTCACTATCTTAGAGTAGGATACAAAGATTTAGATAAATATTATAATGTTTGTCAACATAACACTTTGCTAACTTAGGCATTATAGCACAATTGATCTTTCCTTTCACACACTTTAGCACTATCACTGTTGGATATTCAATAAAATTTATACACACTTCTTTCCACTTGTACACTACTCCCTCTTGTTACATTTGAAATTATCTTGCATTTATATCCACTGTAACACATCACAACTTCAATTAGGTTGGCCATGAATAAGATAAGCAATGAATTCAACTGGTCAACCGCCAAAACATAATGTGGTCCTATCTAGAAGATAGAGAGGACCAAAAACAATCTTAGCACTTCTTCCAATGTGACCCAAAATAATTTACATGTAGGCGCACATCAACCTACGTTGACATCAAGGAAATGTGTGGATGAAACATTGAAGCACACAACTAGTTGTCTCAAAAGTGTACTACCAATTGAATTAACTTGATGCGGTCCCAAAAAAGATAGGTAAGGACCCAAACCTATCATAAAACATCTTCCATTGTTGGTGCATCCCCCCAAGCACACAACCCAAACAAAGGAACAAGCCCTATCGACCAAATATCTACAAAAGACCAAGAAAGCCAACTCAAGACACAATGCGGCACCAAACCGACCAATTACCAATGTGTGGATCACATGGGGATGTTCTTTGAACACCCAAAAAAACTTCCATACACTTCTTTCATACTGTCATTCCATCAACAACTACCACATATCAAATAGGTACATGATACTTCATTTAAGAAGCACAAAATGCTTAATCATGAGATATAACATTAACATATTAGCTTGCGGACCACATCAACACATGAGATTGGCATTGTGACACTGCACAGACATTGAGAGAGCACTCACCAAGTCATATGAGTAGAGATATCAATGCGAAGAAATATGAAGCATTTCTTGGACTAGTCTAGACAACCAACAACGCTGCCAACCTTTTGCATTTCATAGAATCTCCTTGAAAACATTGATGAGTTGAAAATATGGGTGTGCAACATCCATGGAGCACTAACATTAAGTCCCAAACCACAAGGTAATATCTTTATCAACAAAGGAATGTGGAGCATTCTCCAGACAGATTTCAATGCAGCATCCTAAACTAGAACATATAGGCAACTTATGGAGGCTATAGTTTACTTTCAACAACTCATAAATTATCAAGAACAATAGGAGAGAGAATAAGTTATACTATAGACATTCAACAACATCTCTCCACTATCAATCATGCTTCTAATCCTCATCTTAATACTTCTAATCCTCATCTGAATATATAATTATAAAGTCAATTCTACTGATAGTAATGATGCATTATATGAACTTCAACAACTCTTCTTTAAATAAGGCATGACATCCAATCATGAACTTCAAAAATTCTTCTGCAGATAAGGCATGAAATCCAACTATGGACTTCATCAATTCTTCTTTGATAAGGCATGACATCCAACCATGAACCTCATCACCAATGTTTTTGATAAAGGTTAAAAAAGGTTTTGAAGGGACCCGAAACCCTTTACAAACATGAACACGACTATAGAAAAGACAGCCTATAGCCAGCCAAAAAAACCAGCTCCAAAACAAGACTCTTCAAGATTTACATTTAGCATTTTTCTTGTGGGAGTGGACAGTCATGTCTAAAGAAGGCCTAGAGATTTTAGCTTTCTTTCCCATTACAGTAATCTAGCCTTCCTCCACTTGTTGCGCCTTATCAAGCTAGGCCAGCTCACTATTATCTTGAAGATGAATGCCCGACACCAAAGTCTTAGAGATTTCATCGTTACTCCTTTGTGCAGGCAAAGACATATCTGAAGAGTTACCAGACAAGGAAGCCTTGGTGCTATCACCAGGACTGGCCGCCTGAGACCTAGTCACCTATTCAAAAGGGGCAGCCATAGCAGCCCCGCCATTTGAGGCATCCGGAGGGGATGCCCCAAGACCCTGAGGTTCAACAACAACCACCTCTAAGAAACTCCTAAGTTGATCAAATTTCTTCACAACTGTATAATGTTGTAATGAAGCACCATTCCACCAAGTAGCCTTCTTAGCTTTTTTCTCAAATCTGCATTGTGTCGCAGCATGTCCTGTTTTAAAACACCTTCTGCATCAGAAGGGTATTCCTTCATAATCCAAAGATTGGATCCAAGAACCCTTTGAAGATTTGAGTAAGACCTCAACAGGCAGTCCTTTTGAAACATCAATTTCAACTAGAATACGTGCAAAGGTGGAGTGATAAATATTAGAAGATTCCTCGTCCACCAACAAGAAATCACCAAGGGCTTCACCCACCTCCTCCAGAAGAGAGTCACTCCAAAGGTGGAGGGGAAGATTAGGCAATCGAACCCATATGAAAATCTTATTAAAATTTTCAGACGTAGGGTTGAAATCAGAATGCCAGGGCTTAATCATTAGCAAATATTTGTCCTCCCAGCTAAAGAAGTTGTCACATAGTATTATATTTCTGTCTTGAGCATTATCAAACTTAGTTATAGAAAACCCCTTAGCAATGGGGAAAATTTGCACTTTACCAGAAATCAGAGGCTCCCATTCAGAGGTGACCAGGAATGCAACTGAGGAAGACTTGGCCAAAATCCCCTAAAGTGACAAATCACCCCACGAGAAGAAAGCTCAACAATATTATCATTTATTTCTTCTTCTGTCTCCTCCTTAAGCTTCATAGAAATGGTGTTGGACACTGGGATAAACCTACCAAACGATAGTCTTCCAAGTCTGGAATCCGCTTTAATCCCCTTTTCCTTCTCTGTGGGACCTCTGCCCCTGCTCCTCTCCCCAACACCAGCGCCACCACCAGAACCCTTCATAGTGAACCTCATCACCAATGTTTTTGATAAAAGGAAAAATAGATTTTGAAGGGATCTGGAACCCTTAAACAAAAAGAGCAAGGCTGCAGAAAAAGACAGCTAGCAGCCAGCAAAAAAGATTAGCTCCACAACAAGACCAATCAAGATTTGCACTTTACACTTTTCTTGTGGGAGCGGAGAATCATGTCGAAAGAGGGCTTAGAGGATTTAACTTTTTTTCCTTTAACTGTGATCCACCCTTCTTCCACTTGCACCGCTTTACCATCCCAAACCAGCTTGCAACTTTCATGAGTATGAAAGCTAGCAGCAAGTGATTTAGGAGAATCATCATGAATTCTTTGCGCAGATAAAGACTTCATGGAAGAACCGCTAGAAAGGGAAGCTGACGCACAATCACCTGAAGTGGCAGACTTAGACTCAATAGGGGAGGCCCTAGTGTCCCTGCCAGAAGAGACGATAGGAGGGGGTGTCCCAAGACTCAGTGGTTTAGAGGCAACCACATCTGAAAAACTCTTATTCTGATCAACTTTCTTCTCAACCGTATAATGCTGTTGAGAGGCACCTTTCCACCAAGTAGCTGTCTTAGTTTTTTTCTCAAATCCACAATGCGCATCCGCATGTCCAGTATTGAAGCATCATCTACACCGGAAGGGAATCCCTTCATAATCCAAAGATTGGACCCAAGAGCCTTTAGAAGATTTAAGAAGGACTTCAGCAGGCAATGTTAGTCCAAATTGAATATAACAATGACAGCCAATGCCAAGGACTAACAACTTACTACTCAAGTGCTAATAGGAAGAAATATCACAAGTCTATAAATAAATGTTTTTAGTTAGTTACAAAGAGACAATCAAGTTGCCAATGCACTTAGAAGGAGGAAAATACTTACCACAGTAGGAAAGAGACATGAGTGAAAGGTAGTCTACCATAACTATTATAATGTGCATGCCATAAAAGGAAGCCTAAAGATTCTTATTTCTCTTTTACAAAAGTTTCTTAAATCCATATACTCACTAAACAATGTATAACAATCATTCACTAATTTCATCATCACCAAATGGACAGTCATTGAAGTCTAAGATAATAAGAGAATGAGAGTTTTGAACAATGAGTGGTGACGGAAGATGTAAGAAAGGTCATCAAATGAGGCATGTAATATGAAAAGTCACAAATGACAAAGGTCATGATAGTCATACCAAGCATTGACATATGAAGTATTTATGAAGATGAAACAATGGCATCAAGATGATATAATGGTGATTCAAGAGACCGTGTATGATATTCAAAAAGTGAAAGGCTATGAATGAACATAATACCAACTAAGGATAGTCATTTGTGACAATAGTCATTGGTATTATAGTCAAAGGGGTAAATAGTATGGACTATGATAATCACAAATGATAAGAGCCTTCATCTAAAAAGACAAAATGAGCAACGGTCTACAAGATGTTCATAGAAACTGTAGATAAAAGAATGAAACAAAAGGAAACCATTCAATCTCATGTTCACAAGAGGATAGCTAATAATCCATCCATTATGGCATGATCAAGATAGTCTTGAAGGCATAGTATAGTGAGACCTATTCATGAAATAGGACAATGATATGCATCATAGAAGGATAATCATTGTGACAGTCATTAGCATAGTCACTTATCAAAGAAGGAAAGCCATGAGAAGAAAAGAAAGGTTGAGACCCTTGTAGCCTTATGATAGTAATTTCAAGAAGGGAAGAGAAAGCATGAAAGTACTATGTAAGAAGGTACAGTTTAAAGTCCACATGAAGATGCCATAATAATGACAAAGCATGACAATACATCAAAGATGACTATGAAAATATAGGATAGTGGTATGAAGAATGAACCATGAGAGCCAAAATTCATGTAGAAGACAATCATTAATCTCATGTAAAGGATAGTCTTTTCATAGTAGGACATTCATGTCTTATGACTATGATCGACACCAAAGATAGACATAGGGAATAATAGATCAAGGGACATAAGTTCGAATGATAGTGGTGTTAGGATTTGTTAAGAGCACAAACCTATCACCCATCGACCTATCAAAAGGAAAATTACCAAAGATGATACAAAAATAGAGAGATGAAGGCAACAATTTATACTTGGTGATAAATAAAGTTTCAAAATCATGCATCAATTGGTAATCTTTGAGTTATCCCACACCACCTTGAAGAAATACTTATCTTCAAGTAACTTCAAATGACACATGTCATCATGTGGAAGAATTCACAAGTTGAGGCTAGAAAGGTGTAGTTTAGAGGCACTTTCAATCAGTTTAGGCCTATTAAAAGGTCTACATGGTTAAATCTTGGAGTTAGGTGAAGTTTGGAGCCATAAGGTGTATAGTTTGGAGCATTTTAGGGCCCTAAAATGAAGGTTTTTTGCCTTATATGCCCAAAAACCTAAAATTCTAATGTAAGTTGATTGAAGGCAACAATTCCAATCAGTATCATGCATATTTGAGAAGACCTATTCAAGTTCAATTGTGGCACATTTCAAGGGGCATGTAGAGAGAAAGAGGTCAAGAGGTCAAAGTCAACTCTCCTTTACAAAGCTTTGCATGATTTGTAACCAATCTAGAGGGAGTTCCACATCCATACAACTCTTGATCAACATGCAAACTCAGCCTCTTCCAGGAAGACAAGTTCAATTAAGCTAGAGGTGGCTTTTGATAAAACCAAGCATCCAACTCATTTTGGAGTTAGTTCTTTCTATTCTTATTTTTTTGTATGTAAGAGAAGAGATTGTAACTCAATTTTTGAGAGATTTTTTCAATTTAGAGCAACAAATTCATGTATTTTCAAGTATTGTTTTAGATTTGTATAAGAAAAATTACTATTTTCAATACAAAGCAATATGTTGCCTTCCCATAATACATGTGATGAGTGTTATTATGAATGATTTGATCTGATTTTTGTGATTTTTTCAATATCGAATCGTTGAATTATGTGTCATTTGAAAACATTTTTATACAAGAATATACAAAACTCATACACATGTCATATAAATTTTTCCTTCAATACTTATAGTTTTGAAAACACATTTTTCCTTCAATAAAACATGAAATATAACATTCCTTTGAAACATTTTTGTGTGAGCTTGTTCAAAATTGAGTTGTGCATAGAGTAGGATAGATTTTGAGAGAAACTATGAGTTGAAACCGTAGGTACATATCATTTAAAGTTTGGTGCATCACCTCCTAGGATCATTTCTTTTTAGTTTTAGGGTTTGTGCAAGATCATGGTGGTCCAAAAAGTGGCGATGTGAAAAAAAGGCATTTTTAACACGTCCAAAAATGCGAAATTCACGCCTTTGAATTTTTGTAGGCCCAATTACAATATCTGTTACGAACGGATATCCGTTACAAACAGATATCCGTTACGAACAAATATCCGTTACCAACAGATATCTGTTATAAAACGGATATCTGATATGAAACGAATATCCATTTTGTTTAAAGCAATGTTTATAATTGCGTCGGGTCCGACCTGAGCAATTATTATATTTTATATAACAAATATCCGTTCTTTGTGTTATAATTAAAAAAACCTGAGAGGTCATATTATATAATATTATATTACAATATATTATTATATTATATTATATTGATATTATATAATATATTATATATATTATATTATAAATAATATAATATATATTATATATAATAATATGTATTATATTAAAATTAATGTAATATATGAGAGGCCTTCAAAAATATTCATATATGGTATATGATTGGAGCAGAGAAGATTCCAGGCGCTAGGGTTCTGGTGTGGCGATCCGGTTCGAGGTCTTCAATGACATGGTGGTGGGGGAAGCTTGGCCCTCCCCCACAAAGGTAAGTTCCCTCCTTTCCCCTCTATTTTTGTTTGCATTCGTTGCCTTCCCTTTGTGTTTTGTCTAGTTGTATGTGCAACCCCT
The DNA here is from genome assembly GCA_007258455.2 of Sequoia sempervirens. Taxonomy (NCBI): domain Eukaryota; kingdom Viridiplantae; phylum Streptophyta; class Pinopsida; order Cupressales; family Cupressaceae; genus Sequoia; species Sequoia sempervirens. The sequence continues at coordinate 30,439 of VDFB02033065.1, forward strand.
TGCAGTGTTGTTGTTCATTTTTTTCCCTTATTTGCTCTCTAGCCTGAAGGGCCTTTCGTCCATGTAAAGTGCAATGGAGGGGGGCACGCCCCCCCTTGAGCCCCTTGAAGGCCCCGAGAAGGATGAGGGGGTTGGTAATGATTTTAGCCACCCCAAATCTTTCCGCGATGCTGTTGCATGTGAGCAATCCATCTGTTAGGATAGTGCAAAATTTGTCCTTGAGTCTATAGATGGAATAGAGGCCGTTGGTGCTGACAGAGGGAAGCATTGTGTGCTTCCTTCGGGTACCACTGTGATTGATCCTAATGTCAATATGTTTGAGTCTATTCTTAAAGAAAGGGGTAGGTTATCTGAGGTTGTAGTTTTCATGGCTGTCGTTAACCTGGAGAACCTCCCTGTGAGGAAATATCTTGATAACTAGTTTAACTCAGTTTGGCATAAAAAACTTAATGTTCAAATCTCCTTGTGTAGAATGATACAAAAAGGATTATTTTTAATTTATTTCAAAACTCATGATATGCAAGAAAAAAATCCTAAAGAAGCCCTACTGGAGCGTCAGAAAGTCTGTGTTTAGGGTTCTTTCCTGGTCTCTAGGAGAAAACTGTGATGAAATTCTTGCCCTTTCAAGCCCTAGGTGGTTGCTAATTAAAAAAATCCCTCAGGATATGTGGTCTTTTGTCCTGCAAATCATTGAGCCGTTTGGGAATGTGATCAAGGTGCCAGACCTAAACGTGAGGGTTCTCGCCTCCCTCAACCCGGTGGTGGAGTTACCTGGTAACATAGGGATTAAAATGGATGGCACCACCCACATCTGCCCTGCTGAAATCCTTGGTGGGATTGGTGCGTGCTATCTTTGCAGGAAGGAGGGTCATTTGAGAAAGAATTGTTTGCTAATTTAGAGGATTGGTGGTCAGGCTAATGCCATGTCGCCCGAAGGTTTTAATAATTTGGCCTCCTTGGATGAGGTGGAGGTGGTCTCAGGTAGTGCTGCTATGCCTCCCATCTGTGCAGAGGCTCCTCCTAGTGTTCCCTTCCCCTCGGGTTCATCTCTTTCCTCCCCTGTCTCTCCTTGTGTCGCTTGCTCTTCACCCTCTTCTCCCCCCATTCCCCCCCTCGCATTCTGTTGCCTGCCCGTGGTCTCTACTTGTAACCCCTTCTCCCCCCTATCAGCCAAGTTTCCTAAAGCCTGTCTATTTTTGTCCCCTCCTTCATTGTCTCCTTTTGGTTTTCTTTTTTCCACTCTAGTAGTCGTTGTAAAGAAAAATGCTTAGCAACTAGCTTTAGAAACCATCATGAATAAAGGTGAGAAACGAAAAGTTAACAATTAGAAAAAAATTGAAGTTATTAAAACCTACGTGAATGGTGTAGTGGTTGATGAAGAAACTATGATAACTAATACTCAAGAATGTGAAAATAAAAAAGAAAATGGAAACCCTTCCATGGTCAAAATATTAATCTCTTCATTTGAAACTAACCAACCTTGTAAGAATCCTTCGGGATCTGGTAATATCTTGTTGAGTCCTAATCTCAGAGTTGCTACCTCTAACCTGGGTGAGGGCAAGGTGGCCACCACAGGCAACTGTGGTGGTTCTGGTGCCTCAGTGATTGAGGACACTCTTGAATCTTTGTCCGACTTGGTCAAGAGGTGGTTTGTAGAAAAAGGTGTTGTTCTTGAATCCGTGACCCCAAATCCCCTTTTGACTAGTGAAACTGCAAGCCATGTTGGGATTCCTGATGGTGAGGAGACCACTGGAAGCAAAGGGGACATCCCCACTGAGTTAAGTGAGGAGGACAGCTTGGGTGGTGTAAAGGATATTGCCCCGTCTGGGGAAGTTGCTAATAAAAATAGTGAGGAGGTGCAATATATCCCCAAAAGTCCTATGGAGGAACATGGCCCTACTCCTAAAGAGCCCAAGAAAAGAGGAAGGAAAAAAGGTAGTACTGTTACTATCTATAAAAATGTTGCTGGTATCAACAAGGGGAAGAGGAAGAAAACTAGTTTAGTATTGGTTGTTCCCTTCCTTAAGAGATTGGAGAATGAAGAAATTATAATCAAATATTTTGAGATGTTCAAGATTCCTAAAGAGATCTCTAATCCCAAAGTGACCAATGATAGTTAATTGTACCTCTTGGAATGTTAGGGGATTAGAGTCCCCTGAAAGGAAGTATGTGGTAATAAGGTTCCTCAATCTGGACTAAAACAATTATTTTTTGTTTTTGCAAGAAGTCAAGGCTGTAGGCTTTATGCTTGAGACTAAATTGAAGTTCATTTGGGGGAATTCAGTAGCTTTCGACTCCAATCATGAGAAGGGTAGGGGAGGTATTTCCATTCTGATGGATAACAAGTGGAATGCATTTCTCACCAACTTTGGGGTCTCTCCATGCAACAGAGTTGTGTGGGCCACCTTTGAGAGGGGGGATGCCAAATTTGGAATTTTTTCAATCTACGCTCCCAATGATTACCTTGGGAGGTGTGAGTTGTGGAAGTGGCTAATCAGGCTCCTAGAGGTCCCTTGGATTATGGGAGGTGAATTTAACATGATTGAAAATGGGGAAGACAAAAAAGGTGGCATTAGTATGGAGTGGAAAGGTAGTGAGAAGCACCATTGGTATAGAATGAAAAACAAGCTTAACATCCTTGACCCTCTTGAAGGGATGAAACAGGAGAGAAAAGGTGTATGGTTCTCTTGGTGTAATGCTCATAAAGGTGGAAAAAGAATCTACAACAGGCTAGATAGGTTTTATGCCAATAGAGACTATTGCAGTTTTGAGCCCAACAACAATGGTAGCAAAGTATTGGTTTATCCCTACACCTTATTAGATCACCATCCAATCAAGGCCAAAATAGCAATAAGTAATGGTGCCAAGATTAACCCCAAAAGTAGGGAAAATTTCATCCTTAACACTCGTCTGTTGAGGGATAGAGATTGTTTTGAGGCTATAAATACCTTGAGGGGTATTAACAAATGGATGTTAAAGGATTTTGATCCTATAGAAAGATGGAATCAGAATGTGAATTCCTGGAAGTGTATCTTTCAAACTATAGGAAAGAATAAAGCTATGGATAGAAGGAGAAAAGATAACCATCTTCAGGATGAGCTCCTGGTTGCTGAAACAAGGATTCAGGAGAACCCTACAAATGAGCACCTCTTTGAGGAGCTCAATAAGTCAATTCCTCTCTTAGAAGGTTATAGGCCAATAAAATTCAGGGGTTGAAGGTTAGGGTCAAGCTCAACTGGTTGAGGAATGGGGAAAAAGGATCAAAATTATTCTTCAGATACATAAAAGAAAAAGCCTTGAAGGAGCAAATTGATAAGATTTGTCACAATGGGGTGACCCTATCAAATTAGGAAGAAATTTTACAACAGTTCACTCTTTACTACAAATAAATTTTTAGATATGAGGACAGTGGGGAAGGGTGTCAGGAAGCAAGAAAAAAAATAAAGAGGCTAATACCTGCAAAAATTTCTAAGGAGGACAGTGCCCAGCTTTCCACTCCCATATCTAAAGATGAGATCAAAAGGGCCATCCTCTCAATGAGTAATGATAAGTCTCCTAGGACTGATGGGATTCCTGTTGAATTCTACAAAGTTTTCATCAATTGGGTATGTGAGGATCTCCACCAGGTCTATATGGAGGCCTTTGCAAAAGGTTCTTTGGGATCATGTATCAATCAGGGCTTGATTAAGCTGCCGCCAAAAGATGGGGATAAAATGTTGATAAAAAATTGGAGACCTATCACCTTGTTGAATGTTTCTTACAAAATACTTGCAAAAGTCTTAGATTAAGACTTACCAACATCCTCCCTAAGTTCATTAACGCGACTCAAATGGGGTTTATCAAGGGAAGATATATCCTTGAAAACTTGATAACTAGTTGGGAAGCTCTTGATTGGGCCAAAATATCTCATCAAAATGTTGCAATGTTCCTCTTGGACTTCGAGAAGGCGTATGACAGAGTGGAATGGTCCTTTCTAAAGATGACTTTGGAAGCATTCGGGTTTCCTCAAGAGTTTTCAAAAATGATTGGCACTCTCTTAAATGATGCTTTAGCCCTGGTGGAGGTGAATGGAATTAGGTATGATGCTATAAAGTTGGAAAGGTCAATTAGACAAGGGTGCCCTATTGCTCCTGCCCTGTTTGTAATTGCTTTTGATGCTTTGCACTACTTGCTAAGAGAGAATAGTTTGTCCCCCAAGGTCAAATTTTTGACCTTGCTTGACAATGGTGAACTTCTAAATATTCAGTTTGTTGATGACACCTCTATCTTTTTGGATCTGGAAGAGGAAAATGTTAACAAATTAATGACCAAGCTTGAGCTTTTTTGTCTTGCTTCCGAGGCTAGGGTCTCAAAGGAAAAATCCATTATGTTAGGATGGCTTGATACCCCTCCTAACTAGTTGTAGAAGTTTGATATTCAATGGGGAGGTCCCAAAAAGTAGGTTAGATACCTAGGGATCCCTTTCTCAGTCGTGCCCAATATCAAGGACATGTGGCAGTGGTTAAAAGGAAGAATTGAAAAAAAATAGATGGGTGGAACACACACTACTTGTCTCTTGTTGGTAGGACACAGGCCAGCCAATTTTTTTTGTCTTCTTACACCGTCTACTTTACTTCAATTTGGTTTTTCAACAACTACCAAATCAATGAAGTCCAAAAGAAAATCAAGAATTTTATTTGGTCTAATGGGAAAGGTAAGAAAAAATTGCACTCTGTCAAGTGGGAATGGTGTTGTCTGGAAAAGGCTAATGGGGGATTGGGCCTTAATGATCTCAAGAAACATGGTGTAGCTCTTTCTGCAAAATGGGTTATCAAGGCCCTTGATGGAGATCAACCTTGGAAGGTTCTAATCAGGAACAATATTTCACAAGCTGTTCCTAAGATGGAAAGTTCTTGGAAGGGTCTCCCTTTCAGTGATCTTCTCTTCACCAAGTACCCTATACTACTTGCAGGTTCACTAGTATTTAGGATCATTTGGAAAGCCAAGGAGTCTATAAGGGATAAAATCTCTTGTCCTCTCTTGTCTGATCCTAGCTTCAACTTGATCCACCCTAGAAGGTCCATTTGGTGGAACCTTGAGCATCATGGGAAGCCCCTATCCTTGTTGTAGGGTTTCTCAACAAAAGAATGAAACCATGAGGGCATCAAGACCTTCAATAATATCTTCAAGGATGGCTTGTTGGTTGCCTGGGATCAACTAAGGGAAGATTATGGGTTACCTCCCTCTAATTTTAGAACTTACTCTGTTATCAAGGAAGCCTGCAAAGGTTGGATTAACAACATACATGTGGAAAATTGGAAGGATGTACCTTTGAAGTTCCTGTGGAAGGGCTCTCTTTCTTTGCAGGAGGTCAAAACTAAATTAATCTATAAGGAAATCCTTAAATCTTGCACTCCCACTGATTACCTCAACAAGATCTGGAGGACTAACTTAGAGGATAAAGTTTGGAAAAAAAACCTTTTGTTTTCTTTGGCACAATGGTATTGATGCCAAAAAAACTTGCTTTAGATGGCTTGTTCCGCTTCAAAAAGTTCCCTTTAAATTGAAAAGCAATGATATTGATATGTGTGAAATTTGCAGGGTACTTGAAATTGTTTTGCATATATTTTTTGACTACTTTTATGCTAATGAGATTTGGAATCTATTCTGGAACAGTAATGAAAGTTTGGGCTTGAATGGGAAAGTTAATTGGAAAGATATGCTTTTGGGTTTTGATAGAAAGATGAGTGAAAATCTGCACTTGTTTTGGCACTTACTTTCAACTAAATTTTTCTGGGTTATTTGGAAGGCAAGGAATGAGGACAAATACAATGGGGTTAGGAGGTTGCTTACTGAGTCAAATAATAGACTCATGTTCTTCAATGTTGCTTTGTAGGTTGTGGACACCATGGGGAGTGCTGAGGAAAAATTCCATGAGCTACTTAGTCAATAGAAAGGAGGCAGGTACGAGCATCCCAATCTGACAACATTTATGCAGGTGTTGAAGGCTTTCAAAGATGAGTTCAAAGAATAGGTTAAGAAATGGAAGAATGTCCAGGAAAACATAGGACCCCAACTGTTCACCAACTCCATGGATGAGGCTGAAGGAAGGTTATCCAATGAAGAACTAGATGCTATCAACACCCTAGTAAACTGGGGTGTTATGGAAGGTTGAAGCTGAATTAGGCTCGTGGGAGTTGGTGATAATGCTGTTTGCAGTCTAACATTCCTTATCTCTGCCCGCCTTCTCCAGATTATCTTGATGCCTTATGTATTCTATGTTTTTTGCTGTCCAACCAGTTTTATGTATACATTCCTTCATGCGTAGATTCTTGGATTTGTTTAGTCAAGTTGACCTCTCTTTTCATTCTTTATGATTGATCTGTTTTGCTGTAACTGACTGATCTTTTGTTGTATCTTTTGTAAGCACCTTCTTTTGTGCATATGCTATCATTAATACAAAAAAATGTAATATATATTATATTATATATAATATATATTATACTATACTATAATATATATTATATTAAATATGAAATATTTCAAAAAAATCATGCACAGTTAAATATAGTCGGGTCTATAGAATAGATATCCATTATGAAACAGATATTTGTTCATTGTGTTATAATTTTAAAAAAAACCCTGAGAGGTCATATTATATAATATTATATTATATTGATATTATTCTAATATATATAATATATAATATAATATATATTATAATATAATACATATTATATTATAATATAATACATATTATATTATAATATAATACATATTATATTATATATAATATATATTATATTAAATAATAGATATTTCAAAAAAACCACCATGGTCAGGTCCCGAACCCGACCATTTATTTAAAAAGGCTATAAATCAGGAAACAGATATTCGTTTCCTGTGTTATAAATAGACCAAAAAAAATCTAAGAGCTATATTTCTACAGTGTGTGCGCATGGGTTTTTAAAGTGTGTCTCAGATATCCATTTGGGAGAGGTCAAATTACCAAAAAATTCATCAAATTTGTAAGGTATGTTTGATTTTTTCAATTTTTATTCAATTTATATTCATTTTGCTTTTTTTTTTTTTGAATTTTAATCAAAAATAGGGTATATTTGATAGATTTTTTATTAGATTAAAACCATTGTTAATTTTAATTTTTTTATTATCAACTAATAGGTTAAAAATGGATCAAAATGAAACAAACAAAATAAAAACCCTCCCACACAAAATGAAAACCATAATCTTGCATAAAATGAATACCCTCCAAATCCTCCACCACAACCATTGTTTTGAAATGAAAATGTGCCAACAATACACGAGTCTATTCATAGAAATTTAGATCAATTAAGAAAAGTATGTAAAATCTATGAGATACTCGATGAACTATCAGATATGAAAAACACTTTGGAAACAATCATTGTAAATGTTCAAACTTTGGCAACTCAACATAATTGATTTGCACAGTGGTGAGAGCAACAAAGACAATTTTATGCTGATGGGTTATTGTATGATGAAGTGAAGGCTCTTGATATTGAAAAATCCCAATTAGCCCAGTCATTCATAGATCAGAGAACTGGACAACTTGTTAATGTGCGAAAACCAAAATTTTCAATTAAATGGTGCACCCATAGAGGAATATTAGATAATTTTTGGAGATGTTGGTGGATGGTTTTCAATAAACCACCCAACAACAATCTTGATGTCCCTTAGTATTTTCTCCAAAAATTATATGTTGAGTTTGTGCTAGGGAAACATGCTAATTACTTTGACATGCAATATTTCTAGGGTGTTGGTAGAGGGATGCCACAAGATAGACCTAGGGCATGTCGAGTCACCGCAGTTCATCCTCCTCCACCTATTGTTGCTCCAAATCCACTACCTTACCTTGAGATTGTTGTAGATGCAAAGACTGAGCATTTATGCATTACATTCGTTGAGTGATCATTTGGTGAGGTAGAGCCATCATGTTGTGCAACCATTTGACGGTGCATCCCATCACGGTGGTGTTGCACCTAATACATCCCAGCATGATGGTGGTGCACCTGCTACAGTAGCTCCCACTGCTACACAACCATAAACTCCCACTAGTACACCGTCCTCTTTGGGACATATTTGTGTGCCTCATCATTGCATGACGTGCAACAATTTATGTTTTGGTACTCTCTGACGGTCCACTGAGGCTCCCATAGACACATCCGACTTTGAGGTTCATGATATGCTGGATGTAGGAGTTGATAGAGCACATAGTGGAGCATTTGCAAGAGAGACATTGACTGCTAGGGATGATATGGGAGGACCGGTAAGTCTTAAAGCAATTTCATAGTGTGTTTTATGTAAATTCTTTCATATTTTATGAAGGATATTTTTACTAATATATTTTTATGTGTTGGAATCTTTAACAGTTGTTGACAAAGAAGCAGTTGTCAGAAGTGCAGTAGGCTACACATACTGCCATTTCATTTGCCTTAGACAATTAGTACACGGTAAATAATTTAAATTGTTATTTTATATGTTAATCTTTGAAATCTATTATGTTTAAATACATGTACTACATATATTGATAGTCTAATGTAATCTTGTCTTTTTATGCAACAACTTGGTTCTTATACAACCTTGTTGACTGAGTCTGACCCATTGGATGAAGTTGCACAATAGGTATATCTTTTTTATTGTCGACATTATAATTATATGTGCATGTGCATTTACATTCTTGTCATTTTTCATATAGGAAACCATCTTAACTGATCCATCCACTATGAGCCCATCTAGTGTCATAGCATCACAACAGGTATGTGTTTATTTTATATTGCAGATCATTTACGTTTAGATAGGAGTAGATATGTGATTAGTACATATGATTATTTGTCAACAATTATATTTTAATTTGTATCATTTTTATTTTATTTGCTATAGTCCTCTGTTCAACTCAGCATTGTGACGAGTGACAGACTATTACTTTATACGAGGACTCCTGATCATCCTAAGGGACAATCATATGTAGAACGTCTTGTAGAAAAGAGAGCAAGATTTGAGGTAAACAAGAATTGCATTATTGATATAATATAGTACATGTATATTGATTTTGATGTTAAATTTTTAATTTATAAATGATGGTATATAAGTTTCTATTTACTACTCTATCTTGTCAACCATTCACATAATCTAATTTGTGGTTTGAAATGTTATTGTGCAGGAAACTACAGAGCATCTAACTTCTTCGAGGAGGCTTGATTTTGATGGTCCAACACATGATTAGGATATGATATAGATTGATATGTACTTTAGGGTTTGATAGATCTTGAGATGGCATATATGCCACAATTTGTAAAACTTATTGTAAAACTTGTTCTGAGTAGGCATATGCCAAATTTGTATATGCACAAACACAATTATTCTACAGTTTGATATATAAGAATTGATATTCGATTTAATTTGTTCCTCGTGTGCATGTCTTTCTACTTTGAATTTTCAAAATGGAATGTATAATTATCTTAGAATTGTTTAAAGTTATGATTGATAATGTATGTTATAGATTAACGAAATAACATTTTAATAGAACTTATGAATTACAATTGATAATCCATCTATTTCTTTGAGGAGATTTTTCAAACAATGAATTTCCTTTTCTATTGTACCACATTTTTCATACATGTCTACCAATACATTTTTATCAAACACTCATTTTGAGAATACCCATGATTTCAAGCTTTGTTGAATGAATTTACATTTGACATTATTTTGTTTTTTAAACTCGTGTAATGAAGTGTCTAGCTGATTTTTATTTCAAAAGAAGTTAAAATTAATGAAAAGTGGATACAACTTAATGAAATGCATTTCATGTTACAGTGTTCATTCGAAAGTAATATAATCATCTGGATAAAAATCAATGTCACTTAATGTTCATTGAAGCATACTAACATGTAAAAGGTATAAAACCATCTTGAGTAAGAATCAATATCTTCACAAAATCAACTCAAACCTACAAAACAAAAGGTTGTGAAATACACCCATTACCCTTCTCTTTAACATATCTCAAAACCTAATGTGCTTGTTTTGGAACAACCCCACTGAAATTGAACTATTACGTTGAACAGGGCTCCAATTAGCCCAAATTTGCAAAACAACTCCTCTTTAAAACTGCTGCTCCTCCAAGATTCCTTTGAACAGTATCTCACCAGGCTATAAACATCCAAATTCCACAACTATCATCCTTGTAAACACCATCTAAGTCACTCAATCATGTAACCCTCATTTTGCGTAGATTATAAGGGGGTTAATTGAAAGTATGCATTTCCACACTTATCTCACTCAAACAACACCTCAAACACATTTATAGAAGTCTGCATATGCTTAATACACCTTTAGAAATTGCTTCCCCAACATATTTCAATCACTAACACCCTTAAACCTCCCAATATCACTCAAAAACCACACTTTTTCGCATCTAGGGAATCATACCCAAACCTCGATTGGCCTCCCCTGCTCTCCCAAACCCTTCTAACATCTAGTTTCTACCTAATTGGGCAATGGCCAAACAAATTCCAACTATTTTCCAATGAACTACAACAAAATGACTCTTGAACTTCCATCATTTGACAATAAGTTGCAATTTTGACAAGCAGTGTAAAGTTGCAAAGTGGTGCAACTTTTGTTCTGCAATTTGTAGGACCAAATAGACTATTCCAACATGTTCGGATGGGTACGTTTACGATAGGGATGGTCCTCTTTTGTGCCCAAATACACCGAATCACTCCAAGC